>LIEC01012375.1:36907-63103 GCA_001925005.1 Drosera capensis
TAGAAGTAAACAATCTTATCTCTCAAACTGGGAGATTGTTTCCATGAAGAACTGAACCTATGATGAAGATAATCAAGAACTGAACCTATGACCAAGATAATCAGGACAAAAATATATCATCCATAAATCAACTCAATTCTGGTTGCATCCCTACCAAGTGTCCATGAGCAAGACGTGATCTTATCATAACTCTTAGGATTAACTACCTTGTTCTTATCCTCCTAGACTAGAACAAAACTTAGACCATTATATAAGATGTCACAAATCACTATAGCAAAAACATTCATCTGCGTGACACAAAAGCGAGAAGTATGTAGTCAAATAGCAGAGTGAAGAACATTACTGGTATCGGCGATCGCAAGGCGAGACGACGAACCGATGAAGCTTAACCCTGCGATGACTCCTAGCACCAAGAGGAGGAAGAATCTCATTGGTGAAACTATACCTACTATAATGACTCCCATCTCCTTCTTCCTCCACCAACTCCTTCATTTCACCACCACCAAGCCCAAACCCACAACCCAATCTGTTAAACCCTGACCCGAATCCCACTCTCTTCACCATAATCCACAAAAATAATCGCTACCCACTTGCTTTCTGGGTATCCCCAAAACCCCTCGGGACCCAAAAAGGGCAAAACTGGAATCTTTTCTTTGGTGGGCTAGTTACTTGATTCAAGGGATTGAAACAGAGAGGATATGGGAATGATTTGTGGAATTTTGGGGGTTTGAATTTGATGATGATGGCCGACTTCTATAGGTTGAGTTGTCGCTGTTTATATAGAGTTTGAATCGTTTGATGGGTTTTGTGCATTACCCTTTTTTTATTAAAACTTCCAAGGCTTTTAATGTATTCTATATCATGTCGTGTTTATTTTTGTGATTTTTATAAGTTGATGATATGAGAGAAGTTATCACATGAGCTTAATATAGTTTCCTAACATGATCGTACTAGAAACAATTAAACAAACTTTATGGTCTCTGCAATATACCCAGTACGGTTAATTTTAACCAACCACGACCATCATTTGATGCCGCTGCGTATCACGCGAAAGGGTTATTTACATCCTCCCTAACTAGTTATATAACCGTAACCGTAACAGTCATTGATAATTACAGAATTACTTCATATTCAGGATTTCAGAATTATCAGGCATGTAACATGAAATTAATCATATTAACTCCATGATTAACAGATGATTATCATGGTATTCGTAATTCAGGATTTCAAAAATATAACATGAAATTAATTATATTAAATCATACAGTTGACTACGTAATTCAAGATTTCGAGTATGTAACATGAAATTAATCATATTAACCCATGTATATCAGGTGACTACCATGATGTTCATAATTTAGGATTTTAAACATATACCATTAAATTAAATATATTAATTTCATGTACAATAGATTATCATGGTGTTTCATAATTTCATATAACATCACATTTAGTTATATTTGAGGTTAACTAGAAATAATTCCTCATAAATCATGAGGGTCATGTATTTTTGTAACGTTCTCTAAAGTTTTTCAGGATTAATAGTTCGTTACAAAAATAATATTCAATCAGTACGAAATATCACACATTAAGAACAAACAGTATTCAAGAATCTTTATTATAATCTATAATATTTACAGGTTACATCGTTATCCTTTTAAGAATACAAATTAACATTCAAGACAGTCAAGAATATCAGGATTCAAGATAGTCAAAAAGATATCCAACGTATCTTACAAATATTTTTTTTGAATTCGTTGGATATTACATCTCTCCCTCTTTTTCGACGGGATTTTTTTAATCTTTTACAACAACCAAAGAAAAAGAAGAAACCAGACCACACTCTCGGTTAATGGTGAAGAAACTAAAAAGAAAGAGGTAAAATACATAATAGCAACTTCACATATGGATCCTCAGGAAGGTTATAAACGATGCGCTCAAAGTCACTCAATATATGACCGATGATGGGCGAGAAAAATACGAAAACATAACCGAAGTAGTACCCAAGTAAGTATTGTTGTAACACCCTTAAATTTATATTATATATATGTTTTGTTATATTTATTATTAATATAAATATAAAATTATACTTTAATTTAGGACGAAACGTCTATTATAATCATAACAGTGCATCTGTTAACTTGAATTCAGGGAGTTGTCTTCCAATAACTAGATTTTTTGGATGGAATCGAGGATCTATCCTCCATCAAGGAGTCACGATATCATAAAATAAGATATAAGATATAATAATCTAATTAATTCAATATCAAATCCTAATATCCTAAATGTTAATATCTTCCCGTGTCATTCTCCCCTTTTTGACATGCATTACCGACTAATCTTGAATATGGATGGCACTTGGTCGAGCTTTGTGTTCATTAAGATCTCAACTTGTAGCATTTTCGACAATATACAATGCACTCGTACTAAGAAAGAATTTCGAACATATGTAATCAGTTTGATTGTCGAGAAAGTCATCGAATTGAACCCTCTTGGCTTTATCATGCTAGGTCTCTTCTTCCTTTGCGCACAAGAGATCGCTTAATAGTACTTCAACACGATCTTTATGAAGAACCACATGCTTATCCAACGAAGACCTCGATGATCATCAACTTCAGGCGATTTAACTACCAATACCTGAATGTCTTTTGAATCTGCATCATTCTTTCCCAATTCTGAATCTTTAACATCAAATTCTGGATTAGACCTCTGCTCGCTGTCATTAGGATCACCCTCCTTGTCTTCATTGCTGATGGTATTGGAAACCTTCTCACATGAAACCATGTCACCTAACTCCAAGCTTTCAACTGACTTGTCAGCAACAAAGCGATTAGTTTGGCTACTTAAATCTGCCAAGGCAACATCAGCCGAGGCATCTTCAAGATGCACCCCGCTATTTTCATCTTGTGCAGATTCTTCACGCATAACACAAGTGCTATGGATGAACTCCTTGTTGTAGCTTCTTTTCTCTTCATCTTTAACAAAGATAGTAACTTTCTCTGTAAGCTTACGGTTTCCGTTCTGTAAAAGTTCTTCTTTTTGCCTTTGTTGACATCCTGCACGACGTGTTGGAACCAATTTTGAGATGCTCCTCTTGGATAATATTCATAGTATGAAGGGCAAAACTTCTTGATCAGAATTCGCTTCATCCTCTTCCATGTTCGAATTGGTGGCTTATATTGTTGTCTCCTTGTTCGTTGTAGATTATTCTACCACACAGCAGCACTACTCCGGAATGTAAAAGCTACAACTTGAACAACTTTTATTTTTATTTATATGTAAAGTTTGATTTATTTTGATATCAAGTTTGATTTATTTTACATTAATGACATAATATTTATGATTTATATTTAATGTACTTAATTTGTAATGTCTTTTTTTCCCTCATACATATTGTTCTAATTTTGTTACATATTTATTTTATTATTATAATATTATTATAAAATAATAACTACTTAAATAGTTTAATATCATCACGATATAGAATTCTCAAATAAATTTTTTATGTGATTTAAAATAAATATATGTAGTTATCAATAATATTTTCTCATATACATAATGTGAATTATGTAAATAATATTATAATAAAATTTGTTAAGGACTTGTTTTTGTCAAATGCATTCATCGTATCAATCCATTCTTCTATCTTCGACAACCAATCAAAGAAATCCTCGACGTTAAGATTTCAGCTGAAATTTGAAATATCTCTCTCGAACATGTAGTCATCATAATTCACATGTCTTCGCATTCGATATGCGCTATAATTGAATCATTTTTAGGCTTGACATTAAGAATCTTCATCCGAATCAACCTCGTAGTTGCGAAAATGACAAGGCCAATCATTTTTAGCGTAAATAGTCTCGTAGTCACATCGTTGACGCGGCTGAAAAGGATCTTCAAACCTGCCAAATAGATCTCTATCAACATGCTCGATAAGGGCAATCCCCAAACATATTTATTTTGGTTGAAATGATAGTAGCCTCCATTTGCATTAGTGGGTCATTAATGAAAATCTAAATCTAAAACATAATAACCTAAATTAAGATATAAATAATAATAACCTAATTAATTCAATATAAAATCCTAATATCCTAAATTTAATATCTTTCCCGTGTCAAATAGCCAAAAGAATTAATTTATTATAATATTTTCTTCGTTTTAATTTATCTGTGATTTATATCAAAGCACATATATATTTAGAAATTTTAATAGCACATCTTAATGATACAAGAAAATTTCATTTTTTCCCTTATTAATGATAAGTTTTTAAAGAGTTGTATTAAATGAGTCAAAATATGAAAAATATTAAATATTTGAAAAAAATTGGAAAAAAAATTAATTTTTATCTAGATTTTTTAAAAAATAAAAATTTTAAAATTTCAGATAAATTAAAATGGAGAGAGTAATTGGTGTAGACGATCGAATAATAGTGATTTTCATACCTGCATTCCAGGATTTGCGGGTGGGAGATCTCGGCGGCGGGGCTGGTGAAGCTACTGGTGGAGAAGTTTGGGTTTTCCACATAAAAAATTATAGATAAATAAAGAAAAATTGACACGAAAGCTCTTCAACTGATTATCGCATATTTGCATTGTAACCCCTCGATTTCGAGAACAAGCACATAAATTCCCAAAGTTTTCTCTCCGTTAACACACCCACAGCACAAAGTTAAAGATTTACCGTTAAACGAAAGAACAGAAAGAAAAATAATGGATTTATGAGATATTTATTTAAATGAAAAACAAAAAGAAAAATTATCCATTTTAACTTTTTAATTCACTTTCATCTTCGTCCTCCATCGAGGAACCTAGAAGAAAAAAAAAACAAACAAACAAACACTAAAACCATATTGGATCCATCCTCAGAATCTTCATCATTTTGATGGAGTAAACCTCAAAGTCACAATTAGCGATTTGGATTTTTCAAGAACGAATCTGATTCGTTCGGATTTGAAACAAAAAGACTCCATGTTTAAGCAGATTATGCATAGTGGGCTGTTTGATGAGCTGTTTACCTTAGGATGACTTCAATTTTGTTGGAATCCGTTCTCAATTTGGAGAGATATTACCCAGATCAACACATGCTTTATTATCTGCTTGGGTTATTGGTTATGTGGCCGGATGGGTTGGTTACTTCCTCTAATTTGCTGGTGCTTTCTCCATCGGAATCAAGCAGCCCACCAGAGCTCATCCATCGATTATCCAGTTGGGCAAAATGATCAGGCATCTAATTCGACAAACAGAAATGCAAGTAATCAGAGTGGTAGAGCGCGGAATCCGATCTCATCCATCTTGATTATTGAGCCTTGAAAAATAACGACGACTCTAGAGAGAGGTGAAGCATTTTGTGTTCATATTTGATTTGGGTTTGCGTTCACAATTTGATATGGGTTTGAGTTCGAATGGATTTGAAAAAATTTGTTACTAATTTGGTGATTTTCAATTCCAGATGGAGATTAGGTTTTTTGCAGTGGAAAATTTCGAGGAAGGAGTGGAACGAGAGGAAAACACATGGAATTTGGAATAATTATGATTTTTTTCATTTTTTTTCCCTCTTTCTCAATTCTATTCGAAATTGCTGTTTGTAGTGCCCAAATTGCTATTTGGAAACACCACCGTCGGCAGCGGTTACCACGTGGGCTATAACATTACGGTTCCTTTCTTCTGTCTCCTCTTCCTTCTCCCCTGCCCCTGCCCGAAGACTCCTCCCGATCCTTCCTCATTGAAATTGGTTTGTAAGAAGACCATACAAAGAAGATGTTAGTGTTTCTAACGTTTTTTTTCATGTAATTACTTTTGTGATATTTTCACACAATAAGTGTCAAGAGTTATGACATTTTCTCACTGAAATCAGTTTGTAAGAAGATCTTACAATAAAAACGTCATGAATTATAACGATTTTCTTTTTGATTCTTTTTTTTTTTTTGTGATTTTTTTCATAAAAAACGTCATTACTTCTAACACTTAACTTAATAAAATAGAATATGTTACGCTCACTTCTAACATTTTTTGTGTTTTTTTCGATCATTTTGTTTTTCATTCTTTTATTTTTATAACTAAAATTCAAAATCGTAATTCTTGAATAAAAGATTTGATGGTTGTAAGTTTGAGATATAATTCAACGAAATGCATTATCTGGGACATGTTGAACAATGTGATGTGAGACGATTAGGACATGTTCTTCTTGGTCGGTTAAATAAAATTTTCACATACACCTCAACGTTGAGTTACTACACCCAATGAGCAAGCGGTTGAGAGAAAGGTTCGAACATTGTCAAAATCGATTCGAGGGCATGCAATAAAACGAGTTTCGGAATCTCTGATGATTTGTGAAAACTTGCATACCTTTGCTTCTACCTTTAATGATATTATAGAAGTAAGAGGAATTCCTATCTATAAACTGGATCCAAGCATCCTTTGCCATCAGCTTTAAATACTCATCCTCCTGCTTCAGTATCACACACCCCTCTGCCCTACTAGCCTTCTTGTCATGCCTATTTGCCTCAGAATACTCTCCCTAAATTTCTCATAAGCCATCTAACCTTATCTTCCAACCCAACAAAGGATGTCCTATGCATTTCCTTCAAAAGAGGCTTCAAGGCTTTTAATCTCTGAGTTACCTGATACATACATGAACCTTCCATGTTAATCTTCCAAATCTCATCAATCAGCTTCTTGAACTGAGGGTGAGAGCTCCAGACATTCAGAAATTTCAAAGCAGCTTTCACTCTCTTCTCTGATAAGATATGCAAGATCATGGGGGAGTGATCGATATGAGTGGCTTCAGAAATTGAGCTTCAGAATCATACCTGTCCAGCCATCTATTATTCACCATAACCCTATCAAGTTTAATACGCATCCAACTATCCATACCTTGGATATTATACCCTGTATGATAGCATCCAGTTGCCTTAACATCCTCCAAATCACAGGATATCATAGCATGAGCCATTTCCTCACATGGCTCCACAGCTATGTCATCGCAGCCTATTTTTCCCTCATAGAACATAGAAGAGTTAAAATCACCAAGTACCACCCATAGGAGGTCCCTAACATCATGATGTAAATTCTGAAGGTTATTCCATAACCCCATCCTTTGAACCTTGGTATTTAATTCATATACAAAGGTATGATGGCTCTAAATTTTTCATCTACAGAACTAATTTCACAATGCAAAAATTGATCTCGCCATAATACACTTCACTTGTATCCTCTCCTTATTCCAACAGCACCATATGCGATCATTCCTAGCAAAATAATAATTATTCACAAAGCTTCTAGATGGAAAAAATGCTTTCACAACTTGCTGAAACTTCCGAGCCTTAACTCTTGTTTCCAGAACACCTACTACACTTATTTTATACTCTCAAATAAAAAGGTTAATAGCGAGATGCTTCTCAGTCTTATTTAATTCTCTCATATTCCAACATGCCACATTCATGTAACAAAACCAGTGAGTGAGTCTATCATCACCTTAGCTATTTGTTGTTCAACTAATACTTCAAATCCTGATTCACTTCCAGGATCCTTAGATTGTCGTTTACTAGTTTTGCTAGTAGGCTGCTTCTTAGGCTCCTCCTTTTTCTCTCTGCTTCTCATGGACCTCATTTTGCTTAGATACAGCCTCAGCATCCTTCTTCTCATTCAGCTCCCCTGCAGGGTGTTCCTTAGCTGTTACATTCATCCTAGGGATCCATCTTTGCTTCACATTCGACTTGGCATAACAGTCATCGGTACGATGTCCTCATTTGCCACATTTTAAGCATCTTCTATGGACAAATGATTGTCCTTTAGGACCTTTAACTCTAATCTCCTCCACTAGTTCTCCTTTAATAGTCACATCAACAAGGATCCTAGGATATGAGATCCTCCCCTTTACAGTAGTTTGATGGTCCGTGCATATCGACTTCCCCATTTTACAAGCCAACTTGCTTAATGTCCTGCAGCTCCAGAATTCCAAATCCAAACCAGGCATTTGAATCCATGTTGGGATATAATCCATATCATCTTCCTCAAAAACAAAATGAGGGTGCCAAGGTTTAATCACCAAGGGCCTGGCATTAAAAAACCAACAGCTATTCATAATCCTCATCTTGTCCTCCTCATCAGCAAACCTGAAAATATAATAACCAACCTCATGTAGGTGCAGTCCAGGTCTACTTATCATCCTCCATTGATTCGTCACATATCCTTCCATAACAGCATAAGGAACCCTACTGCCCAAAACATACCTAATCGAAGCATGTTTCCAATATCTTCGTTCACTCTCAACATCCTTCATAGTAATACACAACTCCTCAACATCAGAACTCTCCTGATTCAACCTTGTACCATTCATTATTATACGATTCCCAGCAGGGCGCATCGAAACATCATTCCCTCTCTTTACTACAGCAGAGTACGAGAGCTTCTCCTCCTCTACACGATCAGTCCAACACAATCTCGTCATCCTTTCCTTCGAGACTACATTCTCTCCATCGGAACCAGTCATCAACAAACCCTTTCCCTTATCCCTCATCGCAGAAACCCTTTCCTTTTCATTCGAATTACCCATATTCTGCTTAGGCTTCATCATATCCATCCGTTCAACACCACCCATTGTCCCAATCTTTTGTACCTCCACCGTAATCCCTTTATCCTTCTTCTCCGTTGATTTGCCGTCTATTTTCGATCCCTCATCTTGCTTCACACCTTGATTAGGGTTCCCTCCATCCCCAAACACCTTTGCAGTGATGTCCTCCTGTTGTTTTCTAGGTCTTCCCCTTGGCATCTCACCGGAAGAGGGTTGCCACCAGTGATCGGCGCCAGTAGCCTGAGAATCGTCTCCCCTCCTTAAAACAAATATATTATTTGTACATACAATGCCTTTCTCTGTGAGCTTGATGCCAGCAATAAATAAACGTATATGTTGTTGGACAAAATCTAACCGTAGAGATTTCAGATTAACATATTAAAAAAAAAACAAAAAAAAATAATTAAAAGAAATAATTTTAAAAAGAAAAAAAATTAATTGAAACAAAATAATGAGATCACTGATTTTTCTAAGAACACCCAAATTTATGTGGTGTTAGTAACAAATTTTTTTTCGATATATAATTGTTTTTTTATATTACAACAAAAAGTCTGTCGAGTATATTAAATAAAGTAAAAAATGATTAATTAGCAAATTGATTCCTTGCTTAGTATTCCTTTCGTCCCATTAATTTTAAAATGTTTTGATCCGACATCCGATTTCGGGTGTAAGTTGTTCGATTAACTTGAGTTCGAATCGTCGAGTTGTCAAATATTTGTGCGGGTCGAACTTGATGTCAGTTTTCAGCTAAAAGGCGATCAGAAGTTCCACATGCCTGGTTCTAGCATGGAAAACTGGAGTTTTAACAAAACAAAGGATGCACTTTACTGCTTGCCAGTGTTTATCAGTTGGACGATGGAGATATTGACAGGCAGTATTCACAGCGAAGACAAGGTCAGACCTAGTCGAAGTGAGCTGTTGTAATGCCCCGACGATGCTTCGATAAATAACAGGATCAACCATGGGGTCTCCACTCGACATAGACAATGGATCTTCGGTTGAGATATGTGTAGTCATAGGTTTAGCATTCGTCATTTTTGCACGTTCCAGTATCTCTTGTATAAATTTGGCCTGATGGAGAATAATACCAGCTTCTGTGTGCTCTACCTCTACACCGAAGAAGTAGTGAATATCACCTACATCTTTGATCGCAAATTCACTACCGGGTGCTTGTAGTAAAACTGTGAATGGGGGGTTGGGGGTACATGTCAAAATTATGTCATTGACATATACCAGCAGTATCAGAGTGTATGTGGAGGTATGAAGCGTGAAAAGTGATGCGTCTGCCATTGAGACACGGAACCCAAGGGATTGAAGGAAGGTGCTGAGCCTCTGATACCATGCTCGCGGCGCTTGTTTGAGGCCATATAAGGAGCGCCGAAGTCTGCATACATGATCAGGATTCCGAGCATCTACATAACCTTGAGGCTGCTCCATGAAAACGAGCTCGTCTAGGTTGCCATGCAAGAATGCTTTGGATAAATCTAACTGCTTGATGGACTAGCCCCGTCACTGTTATAACAACAGGACTTAATGTTTCATTGTAATCAAACCCAGGTTGCTGATGAAAGCCCTTCCCCAGCTTTATATCGCTCCAACGAACCATCAGATTGGAGCTTAATTTTGTGAACCCATTTACAGCCAATCATACGCACACCAGCTGGACAAGGAACAAGATCCCATGTTCGATTCCGGAGGAGAGCATTGTATTCAGAATCCATGGCGACTCTCCAATTAGGATCCCTTGCGGCTTGAGTTTGAATTGGAATGATTCTTATACCAAGTTTGAATTTGGAAGGATCACCAATTGAAGTACAAAAGTTCTATTCATTGTAATAGCAGCTGAATCCATACATGTATATAATGATACAGTTAATGATAGAATAAAATCTAATTCTGAAGATATTATTATAACAATCACGTTTGTCTCTACTTCTATTTCTAAACAGTTCAAATAAAAACGAAAAGATAACAACTTGCATCCTAAAATCATAGAGTAACGTTCAAATATCTACATTCCTTAACGGTTAATAATAACTCGACTCGACCTGTAAACAGGCCAACTCTGCTCGAAAAATACGACGTACACCAAAACTCCCTTCCCAAGGAGCCCCAAGACCAACTCCCCTAAATATTCCCAACCACCCCCACCAAAACTCCCCAAATCAAATTCCACTTGTCTCCTCCCACACCGTCCGATCATCACCGCCCTCCATCGATCGGACGGTAGCGATGGCATCGACGCCGTTGCTGGCGGAGAAGTCGGACGGCGAAGGATCGTCCTCGTCATCGATGTCGAGGAGGACGAAGCTGGAGTACTTCGATTGGGTGTATCATCTCGGAACCAACAAGATCGAGCACGAGTTCTGTCATCTCAGGTTTCTCTTCATCAGAGAATAATATGTCGAGATGTATGAGCGCGATCCGCATCAAAATCCTGGGATTGTGGGGGAACTGAGCTTGTTTCAATTAATTTGTTTGATTTGTGTTGATGAATTTGATTCATAAGATCGTGTCGGGGTTTGGTTTTGGTTTGGGATTTGATGTTGTTTTGTGAGATTGTGGAGTTGGCCGTGTTGGGTTGGTGATTTGAGTTGAAGTAGTGATTTGAGTGAGGCATGGTTTGAGATGATGAGTTAAACACGCTAGATACTTTCGACAGATCATGGTTACTGAATACTCTGATTCTTCAAGGAAAGTCTCAATGTGTAAATGGAATAGACAAAACAAATCTAGAAGACATAATCCAAGGAGTGTAGAATCTTCCTTGCTTGCTTATTGTGTGGTTTGGACCAGCATGCGTGCCATTATCCTGGCTTTGTAACTAGTTATAGTAATGTGTCCACCATCTAACCTTCTCAGCGGCGGACGGATTGAATGATGCTGTGGGACACCTGAATCTATTTAATAACCTTCGCGCAATTAGTCTTAAATTGATGACATTCGCCCAATCTTCTCTTTGTTCCCTATAGGATCGTACTAGCGCCTCATTTTCATGATCTCCTTGAGGAGTTGGCTAATAGCATTTTAAGGGATCCACGAAAGTTCAGCATCACCCTCCTCTGTCTTGTATGATAATGGGCAAACTCAGGGATAGCCATAGTGAAAATCTTGTATTTACACATGAAAAGAAAAGAAGCTTAAAGAAATGACCCTCCATGCAGAGGATATTCTTTTCTTTTAGAATTTAGCTTCATTGTATACCAAGCGGAATTGCTAAATTAACTCCAAGGAGTCAAAACGAATTCCATGTGTCAGATTTTTTTTATGAATGAGAGTAGGTGTGTCCATTGTTAAATCTGGCGTTTCGGATTTTTTTTTCCAACCCTTCCGGTGAATTTGACTCAAACCCTTGCTTTGATTTTCATTTCTTGTCTTCTGGATTGCGCAGTATATATGATTAGTTTCTTTGATGAAGATTGGTTGTGGTACAGCTGGAGAAACTCGAAAGTGGATAGAAGCATTCGATCAAGCCAAACAACACGTACAAATAGTAACTTTGATGCTGGAAGTCATAGCTAAATGTGTGCGGGGAATATCATACTTAATGAATAGACGATAGCTGTGTGAGGAATATCATACCTAAAAAGGAAAAAAAAGAAAGAAAAAAAGAAGAAGATGAGATTGATGTGAGGAATATCATACTTAATCAATAAATGAGCAGCCAGGAAGTCCAGACCAAATACGATAGTGTGGGAAAGTAATACTCGGGTTGGCTCTCTCTCCCTCTTTTTCTTCTTCTTCTCAATAATTAGTACTCCCTCTGCTTTTATTATTTGCAACGATATGATGCGACATACAGATCCGACAAATAGCAACTTTGATGCTGGAAGTCATAGCTAAATGTATGTGGGGAATATTAATGAATAGACGATAGCTATGTGAGGAATATCATACCTAAAAATTAAAAAAAAAAAAGATGAGATTGATGTGAGGAATATCATACTTAATCAATAAATGAACAGCCAGGAAGTCCAGGGTATATATATATATATATATATATTATCTGAGTCACAAACTCTATTACCTTTTAAGTATAATATCATTTTTATTAGGCTGAATTATCTGCAATTCGTTCTTATTCCATTTTTTTCTAACAATTGAAGGCTTAATCTAGAAGGGCATCGGCCCAGGGTGAGGGGAGATGCATATTTCGTGTGGGCTTAATCTAGCTTTTGCTTTACTGAAGGAATCTTATCATGATGGAACAATTGGAAATCCTCATTATTGTCATTTCCCACCAATGGAGTTTCACAATCCCAGTCGATTTCTGCCAATAGCAATACAGATATATACATAGAAACTTACTCTTATTCCACATTTCCCACCAAAGGAGTTTCACAAATCACAAAAGTAAAGCTTGTTGTTCCAGATCCACGATGCCCCGTCCTTTGTACGCGAACATCGGACTGCCGTCCAGCAGCTCCGGTCCATCGTGGAGAAACGATGCCAATGATGCCGTCGTCGATGAAGGTATTGCGAGAAAGCTGGAGATGGCGTTGAATGAGGTGCAGCCGCTGCTGGAAGATGCCGAGCGGAAGCAGTTCACGAGCAACGCCGTCAGGAGTTGGCTCATCGAATTCAAGTGCTCAATCTATGATGCTGAGTCCACTCTCGATTTCATCCGTAACGTGGCGTTGTCCAACAAAGAAGCACCCGAGGAGGTACGTTACGATTCTTCTGCTCTTGATGAATTCAAGCAGCGTATCCCTGATAAAGCCAAGAGCATAATTTCAACCCTTTCGTCTCTGATGGATAAAAGCGGACGCCTCGGGTTAGTTGCTGACACTGGCGGCGGCGGTGGTGTTCCTCCAGCTTCTCTTAGGACTAATCGGATCACGACCTCTTTTGTGGAGGAATCTGATGTTATTGGAAGAATGAACGAGAAAGAGCAGATCATGGGGTGGGTTCTCTCTGAGGAGCCTCCAATTCCTGGAACAAAGATCGATGTGATTTCGATTGTTGGTATGGGTGGAGTTGGGAAAACCACCCTTGCTCAACTTGTCTATAATGATCCCAAGATTTCATCGGGTGGCTATTTGATTTCTTGGGTCTATGTTTCTGACACCTTCGATGCAGCTCGATTAACCAAGGAAATTCTTGCATCCATTACGAGAAGATCTTATGGTGATGACTGCAGTTGGGACGTATTGCAACGCGAGCTGTGTGAAGTTCTTCTCAAGGGGAAAAAATTTCTTATTGTGTTGGATGACGTTTGGGATTGGGATCCCAAAAGTATGCAAGTATGGGACCGATTCTTGAAACCATTCAATCACGGAGCACATGGTAGCAAGATGGTTGTCACTACCCGAAATGATCGTGTTGCTTCTGCCTTGCGATCTAGGCATCGCCTCCAATTGAATCAACTATCTGAAGAACATGGATGGTCATTGTTCTCACAATCTATTTTTCCCACTGGTCAAGCCAACGCACACCCTCAGCTAGTAGCAACCGGTAGAGAGATAGTTAGCAAATGCAAAGGTTTGCCCTTAGCAATAAAGGCTGCAGTTGGGATCCTTCGTGGACTCGGCGAGGACGCCATACAATGGAAAAGGGTTTTGGAGAGCGAACTCTGGAATGTTGACTCTGTTCTTCCTGCTCTGGCTATTAGTTACTGTTATTTGCCGCAACATCTTAAGCGATGTTTTTCTTATTGCTCTTTATTTCCTAAAGGCCATGCATTTGTATCACTTACAGAGATTTGGATTGATGAAGGGTTCGAGCAGCTACAAAATGGTATTGGGTGCTTGCAAGCAAGAAGTAATGATTACTTTGACGAATTGGTATCAAGATCATTTTTTAACCGGTCAACACCAGGGTCTGTCTCTGACTATTCGATGCATGATCTTACTCATGATCTGGCTGTATTCGTTGGCGAAAAAATCTATAAGCTGTTCGAAACGGAGACGCCAATCACAAGCAGGGCAAGCATTCGCCACGTCTCCTTCAAAAAGTTTTCAGAAGTTAATGTAAATGTTGAAGACTTGTCAGAAGTTAGGTCCTTGAAGATAGGGCTACTTCCTTATTCAGAGCGTTGTCCACCTCAGGAAGTGCTTGGCGAAATATCTTGTCGGCTGCTTTTCTTGCGCGTCCTATGCCTGTGTGGTGATTGGATTGGTGAGCTACCAGACACTATTGCCGACCTGCGGCTCCTTCGACGTTTGGAAGTCCAATCTTCAAATATCAAAGAGTTGCCTGCATCTCTTTGCAATTTGTCCAACTTGCGATACCTCGACTGCAGTTCTTGTGAAGGTCTTCAAGAATTGCCTGATAGGATAGGGAATCTTGTCTCTCTTCGATACTTGAATGTTTCTGGAACAGCGATTCAGGATTTGCCTGCTTCTTTGTGCTGCTTGTCCAACTTAGAAGAACTTCACTGTATGAGTTGCGATCATCTCCGAAGCTTGCCAAATGAGATGGGAAATCTTCTCTCTCTTGGAAACTTGGATGTTTCTAGAACAGGGATTCAGGATTTGCCTGCTTCTTTGTGCTGCTTGTCCAACTTGAGATACCTCGACTGCAGTTCTTGTGTTGGTCTTCAAGAATTGCCTGATAGGATAGGGAACCTTGTCTCTCTTCAAGTATTGGATGTTTCTTCAACAGCGATTAAGGATTTGCCTGCTTCTTTGTGCTGCTTGTCCAACTTGGAAAAACTTAAGTGTTCCTATTGCCATCATCTCCGAAGCTTGCCAAATGAGATGGGAAATCTTGTCTCTCTTCGACACTTGGATGTTTCTAGAACAGCGATTCAGGATTTTCCTGCTTCTTCGTGCTGCTTGTCCAACTTGGAAGAACTTAAGTGTTCGTATTGCGATCATCTCCGAAGCTTGCCAAATGAGATGGGAAATCTTGTCTCTCTTCGACACTTGGATGTTTCTAGAACAGCGATTCAGGATTTTCCTGCTTCTTCGTGCTGCTTGTCCAACTTGGAAGAACTTAAGTGTTCGTATTGCGATCATCTCCGAAGCTTGCCAAATGAGATGGGAAATCTTGTCTCTCTTCGACACTTGCATGTTACTTCAACAGCGATTCAGGATTTGCCTGCTTCTTTGTGCTGCTTGTCCAACTTAGAAGAACTTAACTGTTCGGATTGCGATCATCTCCGAAGCTTGCCAAATGAGATGGGAAATCTTGTCTCTCTTCGACACTTGGATGTTTCTACAACAGCGATTAAGGATTTGCCTGCTTCTTTGTGCTGCTTGTCCAACTTGGAACAACTTAACTGTTCCCATTGCAATCATCTCCAAAGCTTGCCAAATGAGATAGGAAACCTTGTCTCTCTTCGATACTTGAATGTTACTTCAAAAGCGATTAAGGATTTGCCTGCTTCTTTGTGCTGCTTGTCCAACTTGGAAGAACTTGACTGTTCGGATTGCGATCATCTCCGAAGCTTGCCAAATGAGATGGGAAATCTTGTCTCTCTTCGACACTTGGATGTTTCTAGAACAGCGATTCAGGATTTTCCTGCTTCTTTGTGCTGCTTGTCCAACTTGGAAGTGATAGGTCCAGCCAAATGCTTGGCCGGTGCATGTGTGAACAGTGGCCGATGAACATGTGGCCGGTGCACATGTGAATAGTGGCCGGTGAAAACCAAAAACACGTTTTTAGTTCTTTCACATTTCCTACCTTCATCACTATAAAAGGGGAAGGGGTTGAGCCTGAAAAATTATCCCATCCTCCAGAAACAAAGGGATCAAACACAATACAAAGTGTCTACCTCCGATTATTGCATCGTTTTAGGAAGCTTTTGAGGGATTTGTAAAATCTCAATTCTATTCATCAATAGAATACTTTTCTTCCTTTATTTGTGATCAAAATTCTTAACAGGAAGAACTTAAGTGTTCGTATTGCGATCATCTCCGAAGCTTGCCAAATGAGATGGGAAATCTTGTCTCTCTTCGACACTTGGATGTTTCTAGAACAGCGATTCAGGATTTTCCTGCTTCTTCGTGCTGCTTGTCCAACTTGGAAGAACTTAAGTGTTCGTATTGCGATCATCTCCGAAGCTTGCCAAATGAGATGGGAAATCTTGTCTCTCTTCGACACTTGCATGTTACTTCAACAGCGATTCAGGATTTGCCTGCTTCTTTGTGCTGCTTGTCCAACTTGGAAGAACTTGACTGTTCGGATTGCGATCATCTCCGAAGCTTGTCAAATGAGATGGGAAATCTTGTCTCTCTTCGACACTTGGATGTTTCTAGAACAGTGATTCAGGATTTGCCTGCTTCTTTGTGCTGCTTGTCCAACTTGGAAGAACTTAACTGTTCCTATTGCCATCATCTCCGAAGCTTGCCAAATGAGATGGGAAATCTTGTCTCTCTTCGATACTTGCGTGTTACTTCAACAGCGATTCAGGATTTGCCTGCTTCTTTGTGCTGCTTGTCCAACTTGGAAGAACTTTACTGTTCGGATTGCGATCATCTCCGAAGCTTGCCAAATGAGATGGGAAATCTTGTCTCTCTTCGATACTTGTATGTTTCTTAAACAGCGATTCAGGATTTGCCTGCTTCTTTGTGCTGCTTGTCCAACTTAGAACAACTTAAGTGTTCGGATTGCGATCATCTCCGAAGCTTGCCAAATGAGATGGGAAATCTTGTCTCTCTTCGACACTTGGATGTTTCTAGAACAGCGATTCAGGATTTGCCTGCTTCTTTGTGCTGCTTGTCCAACTTGGAACAACTTCACTGTTCCAGTTGCGATCATCTCCGAAGCTTGCCAAATGAGATGGGAAATCTTGTCTCTCTTCGACACTTGGATGTTTCTTCAACAGCGATTCAGGATTTGCCTGCTTCTTTGTGCTGCTTGTCCAACTTGGAACGACTTGAATGTTCCGACTGCGAACATCTCCGAAGCTTGCCACATGAGCTGGGGAAACTTGTCAGCCTCCGACAATTGGATGTGTGTTGTACAAAAATCAAGGAGTTGCCTGCATCATTGTGCCTCTTGCCCAACTTGGAAATGCTATATTGCAACCGATGTGATGATCTTCAACAGTTGCCCGATGGAATTGGAGATATTGTCTCCCTTCAATCTTTGAAATTCGGAGGAGCAAGTCTGGAGCAAAGGGAATTGCCTACTTCCCTGCGTGATGCTAACCGATGGGAAATATCCGATGGGGCAGCTAGGAGAGTTAAACCATCATAGTAATTGGTGTTGATCGTCGAATTTTTGTGATTTTGCCTAAGTTACTAGCCGCATTTCAGGATTCATGGTCGGAGATGTCGACCGCCGCGCTGTGCTGTTGTGGTACAACTGTGGGAATGGCTTGGGTTTTGGGAAAAGCATGTTTCATGTTTTGTCGTAGCTTTCTGTTTATGTAACGTATCCACTTTCTATGTTGTATTTGTATGGCTTTTATGTGCGTGTTACATTACACATGTGTTCCATCATGTATGTATCTATTGAAGTATTATCGTCTTGTTTCATAAACAGATTACTGAAGTTGTTTTGATGAATCAAAGATAAATTAAAAAAAACATGATGTATTGTGTACATTCTCCAATTAAGTTTATATTTGTCCATAATCATATTATAAATATAATAAGTATAAATAAAGATGTATTATCGGCGATTTATACATTTATGTTATTTAATTATCTTAAACAAGATTATCCATGTTAGCATTTCTAAAGTGCTTCATGGCCTAAAGTTATGTGATCGTCCTTGATTGAAGGAGTTATTTCGTGCCATGGCCAAGACCGTCTTGTCAGCGACTATGAAATACGCAGCTCCAGCCACTGCAATTTTAGCATACATCGAACCAATTAGCCGAAACAAACCCGACGAAAAAATGAGTACAGTTCTGTTATAAGTATGAGCTCCCACCTGTGGAAACTATAAGTGCTTGAGCAGTGTGATTAAGATTTGCTCTTGCCCAAGGTAGCATCCTTGCACTTGCCAACTGCAATTCATTACTTATTTAGTTAGCACAAGGATATGTATATTGTTGACTCGCGCCGAATAGGACTGAAATCGACCATGTTTATGAGGCCGATCCCTATAATGAGACGATCGAACTTCGATGATTATTAATTAGTGGGCTTACAGTTGGTATAGCAGTCGCAATGCGGGCAAGAGCAGCAGCTTTAGCTCCAGCAACAACTCCCTCTGCATCAATCGAAAGGATCACTTGCATAAAAATCAAAAGAGTTTAAGACATCATATATCTATGTGTGATCATGTGTTATAAATATAAAGGTACTACAATGCGGGCATAGTCGTCCAAATTTCGAACAATGTATACCATGAGAGCAACGTTTCGCGATGGCTAGTCTCTGATCAAGGGAAACCAAGCTGCAGGACATCTCTAGAGGAGTTTTTCCAACATTATTCGCCATTTTCGAAGAAACGAAAGCACGAAATCTCAAGCAATTGACGAAGATGGAGATTAGTTTATGGTGATTGTGGATGCATAATGGTGAAAGGAACTTGTGATTTATAGGAAGTTTGTTGTGTGATGATCAGGTAGGTGTTGGAGAGGAGAGGAGTTTGATGGTTTTGGTTGAGAGTCCCGTGTTTTACTTGAGCTCTTTTATTTGCATGGAAGTTGGTGACTGGAAATGTGTTAAAACTATAGTGCCTTTCTACAGTAGGCTTTTCTCCTCAGCTGGTGTAAGTGTCAGACAGTATGGTTACATCATTTCCGGAATGTAGGTCACGTTACTGATTATTCCCAGGATGCATATTGTATAAATCTTCGGATACATGGATCTGTCAGCAAAATCACTGATCTATGTGAACAGATGCATTGCAAAATGGCCAAACGCATTGCTCAATAATAATTGTTTACAATTTGAATGGGACAATCCAAAAAGAAAAATATTGTAATTTAATGTGACGGATGAAGTAATTTTTAACAAGATTATTATAATCTCACAAGATTTAGGCCTTAGAAATAAAGAAAATTACATCTAAAATCAAAATCCCAAAAATTACATCAATGATCTGAAATGTCTTATAGCATAAGATAAACTAAGATATGAAAATAACGTTACACATTTATTGAATAAAGTCCAACTAAAATAAATGCAAATGCAATAAATCTTGCTCTAATTCATCTCATCGTTCGTCTATAAAATACCTAAAATGAAATAGTAAATCGTGACCCAAAAGCCTCGTAACATCATAGGCTCTATTTCCCCTCAAGAGATTAATGTAATTTCAGTGGATTACGTTAAACCTGTACACCATCAAACACATAATCGCATCAAACACTCGCAAACAAAATTATAACATATCATCTAGTGGGGGTCCTAAACAGAAATAAATAATAAACATAGGGAAAATCCAAGCAAAGCGATCGTCCCATTTATTTATAATTTAAGTTACATCATTTTAACTTCCCAACCAACCCATTTATTAATATTTATGATTGATGACAAGTTTATTTAAATCGATTAACCAATTAGAGATGTGACTCCCTAATGGTTGATAATTGGATCTCCTGCAATAAGTTTTCTCGATGGTCAATTTTTGATACCAGTACGGTTAATCCTCGCTATCGTTGCATACATGCGACGGATGTCCTTGCATGTCCACTCTTTTTATCTAATCTTTAATTTGTTCCAATCATTGTTTCAATCCATTAATTTATTAATTCATTTTCAACCTATTAAATCATTAATTTATTCTTAATTTATATCATTCATTTAAGATCGTCATTTATTCAAAATATTTATTTAAAATACAAATCATAATCAAGAAGCAACCAATATTATAAAAAAATTATTGTATTGAATTAGCATGCGATAGCCATCATCATATATACGCATCCCATCAATCAAACATGTCATCAATCATCCCCATCAAATCCTAAATATTCCAACACATTGTTCAAGATGTTATACAAAAATAATGCAGATTGGATATTACCTTTTAAACGATTTAACACAACTTAAATTGTTTGATTAATTCAACGCTTTTGAAGATCTTGATGTTCCGCTTCAAGAACAATTCTTTCGATGTCAGCAGAATGATAATTAATTTGTTGTCACAACAATCGTTTAGTATATTAGTAACTCCTATACAGTAGAACAACAATAACGAATATTAGATTTTGATACGGCAACACTTATTGTTTTGTTTGATGAACACTTGTAGTGCAACCCCTCCTTTTCCTTCACAGTATCAGACACAAGATCACAATGACGATTTCATCACACAAGAGACCAACCCAAGGGAAAGGAATTCCTTTGTGGCGGTGGCCTCTTACAACCATTTTCATTGAACTTTCGTGCTCTCTTTCTTTTGTCATTTTCCAAGTGGCAAGACTTTGAAAAGTCGAATATTTTGTGTGGTGTGGGCTCATTGATTGGAAATCCTCATTGTCATTGAAACTTAATCTGGTTCCAATTTCCCATTTAAAAACCCAAAAAAACGAAAACCAAAGAAACAAATAACCAAAGCAAAGCTTGTTGTTCCTGATCCACGATGTTGTACGCGAACTCCGGACGGCCGTCCAGCAGCTCCGGTCGATCGCGGAAAAACGATGCCCATGATACCGTCGTCGATGAAGCTCTTGCGAGAAAGCTGGAAGCTCTTGCTAGGAAGCTGGAAGCTCTTGCGTTGAATGAGGTGCAGCCGCTGCTGGAAGATGCAGAGCGGAAGCTTGAGATGGCGTTGAACGAGGCGCAGCCGCTGCTGGAAGATGCCGAGCGGAATCAGTTCACCAGCAAAGCCGTCTGGAGTTGGCTCATCGAACTCAAGCGCTCAATCTGCGACGCTGAGTCCACTCTCGATTTCATCCGTAACGTGGCGTTGTCCAACAAAGAAGCACCCGAGAAGGTACCTTACGGTTCTTCTGCTCTTGTTGATAAAGCCGCGAACATAATTGCAACCCTTTCGTCTCTGATTGATAAAAGCGGATGCTTCGGGTTAGTTGCTGACACTGGCGGCGGCGGCGGTGTTCTTCCTGCTTCTCTTAGGACTAATCGGATCACGACCTCTTTTGTGGAGGAATCTGATGTTTCTGGAAGAATAAAAGAGAAAGAGCAGATCATGGGGTGGGTGCTCTCTGAGGAGCCTCCAATTCCTGGAACAAAGTTCGATGTGATTTCGATTGTTGGTATGGGTGCAGTCGGGAAAACCACCCTTGCTCAACTGGTCTATAATGATCCCAAGATTTCATCGGGTGACTATTTGATCTCATGGGTCTATGTTTCTGATACTTTCGATGCAGCTCGCTTGACCAAGGAAATTCTGGTGTCCTTCACTGATGCATCTATCGGCACTGACTACACCTGGGATGTGCTACAACGCAAACTCTGTCAAGTTCTCGATGGGAAGAAATTTCTTGTGGTGTTGGATGACGTTTGGTATTGGGATCCCAGATGTATACAAGTATGGGACCGATTCTTGAAACCATTCAATCGGGGAGCGCATGGTAGCAAGATGGTTGTCACTACCCGAGATGATCGTGTTGCTTCTGCCTTGCGATCTAGGCATCGCCTCCAATTGAATCAACTATCTGAACAACATGGACGGTCATTGTTCTCACAATCGAGTTTTCCCACTGGTCAAGCCAACGCACACCCTCAGCTAGTAGCAATCCGTAGAGAGATAGTTAGCATTTCTAAAATACTTCATGGCCTAAAGTTATATGATCGTCCTTGATTGAAGGAGTTATTTCGTGCCATGGCCAAGACCGTCTTGTCAGCGACTATGAAATACGCAGCTCCGGCCACTGCAAGTTAACATACATCGAACCAATTAGCCGAAACAAACGAAGAAATGAGTACAGTTCTGTTAAGAAGTATGAGCTCCCACCTGTGGAAACTATAAGTGCTTGAGCACTGTGATTAAGATTTGTTCTTGGCCAAGGTAGCATCCTTGCACTTGCCAACTGCAATTCAATATATAGTTAACGCACACAAGAATATGTAGCAAGATGGCTGTCACTACCCGAAATGATCGTGTTGCTTCTGCCTTGCGATCTAGGCATCGCCTCCAATTGAATCAACCATCTGAAGAACATTGTTCTCACAATCTAGTTTTCCCACTGGTCAAGCCAACGCATACCCTCCGCTAGTAGCAATCGTTGATCTCATGGGTGACTATTTTGATCCCAAGATTTCATCCGGTGACTATTTGATCTCATGGGTCTATGTTTCTCATACTTTCGATGCAGCTCGATTAAACAAGGAAATATAAGTTGAATTCGTAATGGATGCAAGGATTTCCTTGGTTAATCGAGCTGCATCGAAAGTATCAGAAACAGACTCATGAGATCAAATAGTCACCCGATAAAATCCTGGGATCGATGAAATCTTGGGATCAAATAGTCACCCGAATTCAAGTGCATAAAATATTTCATAAAATCTAGGGCCCTCGTCCATAATATCTGGTGATTATGGATGCATAGTGGTGAAAGAAACTTCTGATTTGTAGGAAGTTTGTTTTGTAATGATCAGGTGTTGGAGAGGAGAAGAGTTTGATGGTTTTGGTCTGAGTCCCTTGTTTTACTTGAGCTCTTTCATTTGCATGGAAGTTGGTGACTGGAAATGTGTTAAAACTATGGTACCTTTGTGCAATAGGCTTTTCTCCTCAGCTAGTTTAAGTTCTTCGAAATATGATAATCTTGAGCATTTAGAATTGTAAGTAAACAAAAACTTTCTTCTCATCATTTTATATCGTGTTACATAATACTCATATGAGAAAATCACTCCGTTAGAAGTCTATGTCGCCCATCGAACTAAAACTCTAAACGCCAATTTGGAATATGTCCATTAAAAGTCACTTTCTTTTTTGCAGATTTTTCTGCTTTTGTGTTCCCCAAATCCTGGTAAATTCTTGGATTCATTAATTTCACTTTGTGTTTTTGTTAGTTTCAAGAAATCCGAGAAACCAAAAGTGATGTTAGTAGCAGCCTGGTTGTGACAATAACTAAACTATAGTACTAATACGTTGTGTAAACTGGAATGGGATCATGGGCTGTTGCTACTATAAACTTGCGGAACATCAATCCTTAAATAACGAGAATAAAACTACGATGACACAAATGAAATGGGAAAAACCACGGGATGTTCGGTCTCCAACCCCAGAAGATTTCACTAAGAAATAGAAAAAGATTACACACCTTTGTCTATCTAACCATTCAAAGAACAAACTCGTCGATCAGAAATCGCCCAAGTTTTTCTAAACTGTTTTCTCTTAATTATCTCGTGATACAAAACTATTGGACCAGCCCCTTTATATAGACATTGAGAAAATATATTTAGCATTACTAAAGATTTAACTATCCATAAAGATAATATCTATCTCATAATTAACTTTATCTTCTCAATGTAAAATCTTTTAAATAATAATGTACGGATATTCTCCACATAGGAAGGGAATCCGCTCCCAACAACTACATCGATGTGTTGATGATATGAGCCGTCGAATTTTCGATTTAACGGTTCGGATTTAATGGTTTAAAAATTGGTTTCATGGTTCGGACTTGAGAAATCTTCGCTTTACCGTTCTGAAAGTAAGAGTGGCAACGCGTGGTCTTCAGAAACATGAAAATGCTTTGTTATTGCAACAGGACTAAATACTCCTTTCCCCATTTGACAGCCACAATCAAGTTCTGTTTCTTATTGCTAACTCTCGCTATCTTCCTAATCAAATTCTGAAAACATATGTCGCCCCCATTGAACTTGATGTCCACATTACAATTACAATGTTACAAAGAAGGAAGGACTCCTATGTTTCCTTACACCCTGAATCCCGAACCCTAAACTGTAAATGTATCAGCTCAAATACTATATCCAAGTTAATCCAACTATTTTTTCGTACTCGACCTCAATCCTGCATCAGACGAAGCTACTTCCTGGGGCGGAACATAGGGAGGGCTGGTGGGGGCCACCGCCCCCCTGAAATTTTGAAGTTTATTAATATAGTACTCATACCGATGGATAATTTTTAAAATTTTAAAATAATGGTAAAAAATCTAATATATGATTATCTGTTAAATAATTCAAATAAGTAAATTTTGAAAATATGAAAGAAATATTTGAAACCTGGAACTTTATAATTGATTACCATAAACAGAAAAATTTTAAAAATCATCTAATCATAACTCTCATAATATTTCAATTTTCAAATACCTGCATTGACAACCCGAAAAAAAAAAACTTTTCCTCCTCTAATTGTTTTACTGTGTCTTCTACTTCTAGTTTTTTCTTCATATTTTTGTCGAAACAAGATCTCAATCATCCATGCTTATTTCTTCATGCACTTCACTGTTCATTATCAATTGATCAGTTCATAAAAATGAAGCAAAACATATTAGATTGTTTTTTTTTTTTTTTTGCAAGAGAAAAAATGAGTGAAGTCAGGAAAATCCATCATCTATCCTCTTATTGATAGGCTCATTCGTCTTATCATGATTTTTCATGTCTCAACAACAACTACAAAAAAGGCTTTTTTTTGCAATGAAAATTATCAAAACTAATCTTTGCAACAAGATGAAAGATGAGTTTCTTAAAGAGTATTTGATAACATATATAGAGAAAGAGATTGGGGAAACTTTCTCCACAGATGCTATACTTTAGGAATTTAACAAAGACACGACAATAAAGTCTAAAATAAGTGTAGATATTTTCTACATATGCATAAATTGAATTGATATCAATTATTCATGTAATAATTATTACTCCCTCCGTAAATAAAACTAATAATAGAGCATCTATATTAATAAAAACAGAATGTCTGTTACCAATTTGTCATCATGTATAAAACAGAGCGTCTTGGGTTATTTATTGTGAATGTTCCATCAAAAGCGTGTATATTGGTAAAAAGTCAGATTGGCATTGTAACATTACTTATAGATATCATTAAGACACATCCCGTGACCTTTTCTAGAATTACAATGTTTTCTTCCAATGACTTTGTCAATTTCCGAAAAAAATGTGATGTCCAGTCCTTATCACACATTAGATCTATACACGATACAAAGTTGCAGTAACCCCAATTCAAAGAGGACTTCGATGTGCTTACAAAGAGCGTGTTTAAAATATACAACATAAGAAGTCTGGCCTTGTCCATAATCAAGCACTTCAATCCCTCTTGATGCTGTTATTAGTGTATCTTTAATCTTCTTAGTTGTCAACTCTCTGTCCTTTGCAAGAATTTGAAATCATATATTGTGTCTAGTAGTCCTTCATCATCATCTATGTTCTTTCACCATCGACTATACCGAAAATTAGTTTAATGTCCATCTTATCTAGGCATAATTTATGACCTCCAAATGTGAACGTCGACTCGCCTTAATTTATATTCTGGTATTGTCTATCGAACACATATATAGCTTTTTCAATACTTTTTTGTTGTCAGTTTTTCATCTTGTGAATTAGGGTTTCATACTGAAATGACCCCAAATTTGAAGCAGTGTTTGAAATTTTATATTCATGCAAACACAAACACTCATCAATTTCACAAATTATGATCTTATTGGATACAAATGTCCACAAATATACGTCATTTTCACCTATTCACTTGTTCAATACAGTGCGACAAATAAGAAATTATCAAAATCAAAGCGTCATACCCTAATATAGAGGCCCTTTGAACCAAGAATTCAAGCTATGCACAAATTATCGAACGAACGATTCCTTCATTGTTGGTTTGGGTCGAATTCCTTTTTTT
>LIEC01012377.1:2584-14474 GCA_001925005.1 Drosera capensis
AAAAAAGGCAAGACGTACGCTATTACGCAATCAAACCAGAGATGCATACAAAGTCTGCTGGATGTTTCATGGGTACCAATCTATCCCTCGAAGAGGTTATGCATGCGCTTAGTCCGTATCTTCATAAACATCAAGTTGGATTTCCATATTCATACGGACCATTATCTGCCTTGCAACTTATTAATTACTATATAATTCCCATAAGATGATCCCCCTCCTCACAGCCAACAATTAACCCTCTCTCGCTAACAACATTATTGTTGTTATCAGCAATAACCCTTCATGGCGTCATGTCATCGTTCTTTTATATTGTTTGTGATTGCAATAATACTTCAGATTCTCTTCGCAATACCAACATTATCAGCATCAAACAACATTTTCGGCCAGGACACAAAAACTGGCATCCGTGTGGCCCTCCAACATTGGGATGCAGGTAAAGGTTTCACCAAGAACGAGCTTCTGTCCCGTGCAGTCCAGAGAGGAAAGCGTCGTTGGCAAGGATTTGCATCCTCGAGCACAACCCCATTTACGGCAGTATCACCTACCTCGAACGCGGGAGGTGAGAATGTCTTTAACATGTCCATAGGAACCCCTCCAAAATCTAAAGTAATGATTTGCGATACGGGTAGCGATCTAATCTGGACACAGTGTAAGCCTTGTGTTAGTTGCTTCCCACAAGTGACAGCCCTCTTCAATCCAGCACAATCTAACAGTTACAAGAACCTGAGCTGTACTAACCAGTTCTGCAAAGCACTTCAATCACATAAATGCGACTCCAATAAAAACTGCTACTACGCCTATGGCTATGGAGACGGATCCAGCACACAAGGAAGCCTTGGCAGTGAGACCTTCACCATTGGAACGACACAGGGGAGGTCTGTTTCTCTTCAGAATACAACCTTTGGATGTGGTAATAATAATGGTGGCACGTTCTCGGAGGCTGATGGCTTGTGTGGACTAGGCCAAGGTCCCTTGTCGTTTCCCTCTCAAATGCCGAATGGTAGCAAATCCTTTACTTATTGTATCGTCGACTTTTTAAGCACCCAAAACAGCCATATGTACTTCGGATCGCTCCCCTCAAATAAAATGCCTAAAAATAGCCAGTCCACTCCTATACAGAAGAATAGCAACTATCCTACATACTACTACGTTCAAATCCAAGGCATTAGCATCAACGGAAAGCCTCTGAAATACCCTCAATCATCTTGCGCGCTCAACAAAGATGATGGCAGTGGTGGGATGATTATCGACTCAGGGACTACGCTAACATATCTTACAAAGGCGCTTAACACAGTGATCAAGAATACGTTGCTTCAAAAAATTACGAACACTCTTTACCCTTACTCGAGTGAAGCCGGGCTTTCACCATGCTGGTATGCTGATGAGGGCCCAATTCCTAACATCAACATGACATATCACTTTGCAGAAGCCGATATGACTATCCCTGCCAGTAGCATATTGATACCAGACTCATCAGACTATGGAGACTCGTTGATGTGCCTCGTGACCCAACCCTCATCACCCGGTATACCTTGTATCTTTGGAAATGTTCATCAACAGGACTTCGTGTTCAAATATGATCTTGATAACAAAAAGATCACATTTGCCCCACAAACTTGCAGTGAGTGGTAACCAAGGATTGAGGAGTACTTTCCCTTGGTAGATTTTCGCCGGCTTTGCACCGAATGAATAAATCTCTTACGTAACAGCCAGTGGATCAAAAGGTGTGCTCGGACAACAATAGTGGCAGAGCTGATAACTTGTTGTACATTGTCAACCTGTTTGACCTATTGGTTGATAATATCATTATCTACGTGAAAGACATTATCTATATGCTATCTATTCTGATCAAATAATAGTCCCACTTTTTCCATGGGGCTGAAGATATCCATAGAAATCCTCTAATTGTTTCAGAAGACATCAAGTAATGGAAACATTATGTATGCACAATAAAGTGCCATCATCCTAATCAACCAAATATGAGAAACAGCAATCTTTCATCTCCGTGTAGCAGAGATCTGTTACCAGTTAATCCCATTAGTCACCATACTAGGAGACTAAAACCTAGCGACAACGCAGTCTGGTCTCTCACGCTAGTGTTCTTATTCTGTCAACCAAAACCTTCATGCTTTGTTGCTAAAAGTGCCAACCAATTCAGCTTCTCGCTTGTGAACGATGTTGCTCATCAATACTATTCTTCTAAAACTTCCAAACTCAACTTATCCCAAAAAAATCCAAAAAAAAAAAAAAACCAACTCATGCAAATGCTTAGTAGTCAAACCCATCAAAACACCATCGCTTTGGCAATCAAGAATCTAATATACAAACGAGCTATTTTGTGATGGTGAACCCTGTTTTTGTGAGGACTCACCCACCCCTCTCTTGGTCATCTTTGAGTATAGCAGGTTTGCTTCTTCCATTCTTCCCTGCCTGCAAAAGCCATCCAGTATCATATTGTATGATATGACATCAGGCATTTGTCCACCGCTTTCCATGTTATTGATCAACTCGAAATTGAAATGAGGATTATATATATAAGTTGTCATTGTTTTTATGATGAGAGAAAGGAAACAGATAACAGAATTCATACACAATAACATCTTTGTCTCGAGTTGTTGAACCACATGAATGCTCACGTTAATAATGGATCCTTGTACCTGATTACCTTTTGAAAATGAATGGAAGTAAGAGAATCGTTGATATGGACAATGTGATTAATAATAATAATAATAATAATAATAATAATAATAACGAAAGCATCTATGTTTTGCAAAAATATAACTGAAACCTTTTTTTTTCTTTTTGGTCCCAACTACCTCTATATTCTAAATTCGAACTACATGTCGACTTTACCTTCGAGGCATGCAACATATATTTTCTATTAATGGCAATAGTATAAGTAGGAAATCGTATGTATCTACTTGAAGAGAGATTCAAATCCCTGTTTTTCAAGCTTTTGGTTGTCCCCTCACACAAAAAATAGATGTAACCAATGCGAGGTACAAGTTGTCGAATTTGACCATATATTTACACTAAATGCTATAAAACTTTTAGCAAGAAAGCCAAATCCTGTAGGAGATGAGCAAACTGTAAATAGCTTAAATACTATGAGTTCCTTGATGTATAGGTATCAAATTTGGGATACGACTTTAATCCTCATATAATTGATTAGGATGCAAAGTATAAGGGTTTAAGTTCCATAACGAAGCATTTTTACTACATTGGCCATGATCAGTCTAAATACAATAAATCACGAACAAACTTCTAGCGTCATTTGTCACTGTAAACAAATATTTCGTGTTTGTTATTTTACTAGAGTGGAATCCAAGCTAAATATGTAGTGTATCAATATGTGCTCTTAAATTAAATATTTCACCCGCACACCTTGTTTTGACCCTTCCTATTTCTTCTTTTCTTACCATTATAAAATTTAAATTAGATCCTGCCTTTAAGATATGCTCATGATCACAGGAGAGAGAGGTCTCATTACTGAACACGATGGATAAGAAGGAATGCCTTGCCACTTGAGTAAGAATGTTCACTCTTTGTTGATTTGCCCATAATTAGCATTTCATTGATCGATATGAATCCATAATTACAAAATGCACTAGTTAATACAACAAGTCAACCCAGGTATCACGTCAGAAACAGAATCTGAAAGGACACGTTGCACATAATTTTATACCTGTTACGAACAACATAGATTATTTCCTAAAGTACTAGTTAATATGTTAACCGCAAATAAAAAGCGGGAAAAAAAAAACACAAAACCCATGAGGGCTACCCGTCGATCGATGCCGTTGAATGTACGAAACATATCTTCCACTTATGGCGACAAAAAGGTGGAGGGGAATAGATCTGAAAATGAATGTGCAGATACTGGCTCCAGGATGGGATCATCAACTTCTGAAGTAAGAAAGCTGGCGATACGAGTAGACTTGTTATCAAGTGGTACTGCATGAATTGTCTGTTGAGAGAAGGTAAGGGATGAATCAGTAACATAACTGTCTGTAAAACCGAATAACTTTGACATTTTCAAAACTTGCATATATAGAATCAAAACAACAAAATAGTTAACTATATAAACAGATTAGTCAATTACAAATATATAATTGTAAATGAACATATGGATGTAAAATTATTGTTGCTCAAGGAAACATTCGAAAGCCTATTTTGCCGAAACTTTTGCAAATCCAAGAAGTCTCTTAACATCAGTTACCCTTTTGTGTTTTTTGGTGGATTTATGTTACCATTTATAGTGCCAATATATAGACGGTAAAAGCATAGGAGCCAACATGCTTTACACTGTTAGCCTAGTACAGAAGCCAGTGTCTTGGACACTAATATTGATCATATTATTAGCTATATAATGTAGTATTGACAAAGATCCCCAATGCAAATTCACTCAATTAATGACGCTAAAAAGGTAATGGACCGGCAACCTCGAGAAAATGCCTTGAACTATAGGTAACATCTTACATCTCATTCTCCCTGTTCAGAAAATGACGATGGAGACAAACTCAACTCTAGGCTGAGCTCCAATGGATATGGAATCTCAAACAAGCTCACGCTAGATACATATATCAAAGAACAACTACAGAAGAAAGCTTACGTGATTTCAAAAATCAAGGAGAGAGATAAACAGTGTTAGCACATCTATACGGTAGTAACATATATCTCAAAGGTGTTATGCATGCATAATTTATACCTGGATTGATATCAACAGTTGGATACGTTCATAAAGTTGCATAGTTGCATATGCATATGGACCATTGTCGACCTCAAAAATTATTGCTATAAAAAGCCCATAAGATAATTATCTTTTCCTCACAATTGCAATCAATTTTCTCCCACTAATAGTTTCTCTTGTTCCATCTCAAACTCATTGCCCTTATGGCGTCATCTTTACCTTCGTTTACCTTGCTTCTGATCACAACACTTCATCTGGCTATCGAGATAGCACCATCATCAGCATCTGACAACATTCTCAGCCATGATTCAAAAACAAGCATTCGTGTCCCCGTCCACCATCGTGATGCAGGCAAAGGCTACACCAAGTATGAGCTTCTCTACCGTGCCGTCCAGAGAGGAAAGCACCGTTTGCAGAGGTTTACATCCTCGGCCACGACCCCTTTCATGGGGGTATCCCCTTCCTATAGCGCGGGAGGCGAGAATGTCTGTAACATATCAATGGGAACCCCTGGACAAAACAAAGTGTATATCGTTGATACCGGTAGCGATCTATGTTGGGCGCAGTGTAAGCCTTGCACCAATTGCTTCACTCAAGTAACAGCCCTTTACGATCCATCAAAATCTTCTACTTACAGGAATGTCAACTGTAGCAACCAATTCTGCAAGGATCTACTACCATCATCCTCATGTGACACCAACAACAACTGCATGTACTCCTACGGCTATGGCGACCAATCCACCACACAAGGAAACCTAAGCACCGATACCCTCACCTTCGTGACAACACAAGGAAACTCGACTTCTCTGGCAGGCATTGTCATGGGATGTGGTACAAATAATCAAGGTACATTTTCGGGTACTGATGGCTTGATTGGTCTAGGCCAAGGCCCGTTGTCGTTAGCTTCTCAACAGCAGCAAGGTAATAAAAAGATCGCTTATTGTGTTGTCACATTTGCAAGCAGTGATGTTAGCCACATTTACATAGGATCTCCTCCTCTGAATAAGTTTCCTAACAACAGCCAGTCAACACCGATACAAAAGAATGATGCCTACCCAACATACTATTACGTGCTAATCCAAGGCATAAGTGTTAATGGAAAGCCTTTGAGCTACCCTCAATCATCGTTCACGCTCAACAAAGATGGAAGCGGCGGGACTATCATAGACTCAGGAACTACACTTACTTATCTTCCAGCACAAATAATCGCAGCAATCAAGGCACCGATTTATTCCTCGGTTAAGCTAATTCCTTCCCTGTTCCCGAGCGCCAGCGGACTTAGCACATGCTGGTACTACACAGGCGGCCCATTTCCTAATGTGACCATGACATACCACTTTGCAGGAGGAGCCAATATGACTATCCCCAATAAAAACATGTTCATAGAAGACTCGTCGGCCTTCTTTGGATTCCGACTGATTTGCCTGGTGACTGAACCATCAACTTCATTGGGTTCATCACTGACTCCACTCTCCATCTTCGGGAATCTTCATCAACAGAATTACGCATTCAAATATGACCTTGATAACAAAATGATCACATTTGCCCCTCAAAAGTGCAGCATTTGGTAAGGAGAGTTGGAAAGTATTCTATCCATGCAAATCTCTAACTTGCATGAGAGGAACATTACGTGTTCCATTACCAACTTGTACCCCTCTTAATTGAATAATCTTGCTACTGTTTTTGAGGGGTAGAACATATCTGTAGAATGTAATCCAACTTGCTTTGTTGAAATTGTAACGAAGAAAGTGGATCTATGTAGCTCCATTGATACATACCTATTGTTCACTAAAAAAATTAATCCCTCAATGCACTGAATTCCCACTTCAGTCAGTCAATAAATGAACTGAAACAAAAACTTGATCAACAGACTCTTTTGCGAACTTGAACTGACTACCAGGAGAATATCGAAGAGAATGTATAAGTTCTTCTATCTCGACTAACTTCATCCAGTTGTTCTGGAGCTAACATGACCACTGATATATTATCACTAAGGTAGATAGTATACAAAAAACCTTCAATTAATTGAGCTTCTAAAACTTTGTTGTGGACAGTTGGAAATCACGAAGAAAAAACGTGATGGTTTTTCATTCAATGAATGATGAAAGCAGAAAAGAGTTTATAAAAAAAAAATTCAAGTGGAAGAAGCTAAGATACATAGGAAATATATAGGTTGTCCGCTATGTATAAGCTATGAGTACAGGAAATGAAGTTACCTGAGGGTCTAACTAGAATAATGTTTTATCTACATTTAGTGTTGACACATATGACTACTAGCTTGGTTTTTCAATTAAACCCATAAATGCACACTGTGACCGTATAGGTTCCTGTAAGATAGGTATCATTTATCTAATAACCCCAGATGAAACCGATCTAGCTTGAAACGCAAAGCCAATTGATCAGATGAAACCAACTTTCTAGGAGCATTTGCTGATAACTCTAGGATCTAATGGTTTCCATATAAATACATTTTTATCCCCACACTTGAACAGCCAATAGGGACCAGGCTAGTCATGCCTGTCATTGCTCTGTAACAGTCTAACTAAGAACTTTCCATTCTTCCAATTCCCTCATCTGCGATATAACTATCGAACATGTACCTTCGTGAAAAGGGGAGCTCAAACCTAAAGGATTTTGCCACAATAGTAAACAGCCATTTACGAGCATTCATCACACTAAAACCACAGGTTTACTTCACGAAGAGGAAAAATGAAAATAAGAGGAGAATATCAGCTATTAATTATCACAAGGAAAAATTATCTTCTTTCCACTACTAAGAAAATGAGCATTATTGCATTAATTTGCCAAAAGTTAGGGTCAACACCTTAGAAAGGAACTAAACTCCTGCAATCCCGGTCTGAAATGGAGGAGAAAACTCTCATGCTCATAATCTAAAAAACAATGTCCTTGGCAGATGATGCGGGGTTTGCAACATTTTCCAAGTAAATACCATAAAGCGACTATTCATAGCCTTCCCCATGGCCCAAGTAACAAATAGTGTCACAACCTATGTTAACAGGATTCCAGTTTTCGATTCGCTAATGCACTGGATCCCACGAGAACGCGATTCGGAATGCGGTTAGGTGAGATCCGAAGAATAGAGACTTACCCCCTATAAATTGATGGAAAAAAAAAATCAAGAATTCAAACATTTTGATGCTAAGTTTAAAAAGAAATTGTTCTTCATGGATATTGAGGATGAAATTGAGAACTCAACCGTGAGGCGCAAACATGTCTAGGGTTTTCTTCACGGAGTGTTTAATATCCTTTTCTTTTTTATGGGGAATATGAGTGGGCATGTGAGATCTTCTAAAAAAAAGGTGGGGTGAGATTTTTCGGAATTTAAAACGTTATGATAGATAATTATTCACATTTCCAATGAGGTGTGACATCATGGAGATTGTAAACTTTAATGATAATTAATGGTTAATCTACTTCTAACTTGAGAAAATGAAAGGATTATATCTTTTCCTAAAATTTATTTGTTTTCTTATTTTATGTAAGGATACCATATACTTTCTTGCTCTATGGACCATATTCTTATATTTGAAGCAAACTAGAAAAGCTGTTAAAATCAAATAGTTAGATAATATAATTTTGAACACGTTCTGAATTATCGTTCCGCATTTTGGAGTAGCGTACATCATTCCCAAATAACGTAACGAAGATGTATACCCCCTCGTTCCCAACCTAAGCTAAGTTCCGAACCGCGTTCCCCAACTCGTTCCACGAACCGACACGTACCGCGTTCCAAATAACATAGGTCACAACGATCACTCTCCTTTGGCACAGAATATCCTTACGTTTACACCAACGGTAAACTTCAACGACAAATAATTCCTACTCCTCTCAATCCATCAAGGAACTCTAGCACCTCGGGTTTCGAACTCCCGATATACCGCACTCATTCAACCCTCATTCCGGCCCCACCCCAAAACCCTAGCCGAAACCAACATACCTCAACACACACACACCATCAACAACCAATTCCCTCGCCGGATGCCTCGAAATCATCACCAGATTCAACACATTCACACAATTATACTTCAAATTTTTAAATTGAAGATCTTCGAAAAATAGACAAGACTACAATTGCATGGTACAAATCGAAGCAGGAACGGCATTCGAGTTGGCCGAGTAAGCAGAATAAAGAGGTAAATGTACAAATAAGGTACCTGAGTTTTGGAGAATTCAGCGGAGCCATCGATGGTGAGCGCCGCCGAGTCGCCGAAGGGGAAACCCTAAGCGGCGGAGAAAGTCATCGCTCGTCTTTGTGAACTGAAGAGTGGAGGAGTACATGAAATGAAATTTGAGTTGCTTCAATGTGGACTGTTTAAATTGATGAATTTACATATTTGCTACCATCTCTCCTCGTCATTGTGATATTTAAAAAAAAAAAAATTAATATTTTTTAATTAATATATTATGAATTTTTTATGGTCACGATGGATTTGATATAAAAAAATAAAAAATAAAAAGATAATAAAATATGATTGATTATTTTAATAAAAATTATTTCAAATAAGAAAAAAAAATATAACGAGACTTGTGAAATGATTTAAAATAATTATTAATATAAAAATTATGAAAAAAAGATAATAATATTAATGAATCTTATGATTAGATGGGTACTCCTCTCATCGTACTCAAATTATAATATTTTATTTTTCGATAGTCTTATTTATATTATATTATTTTTTTATTTAATAATTTTTTATATAAAAATATTTTCTTTATATCATAATTCTTGAACACTCTGGCACGTCCCAAAAATCTTATAATATTTTCATATTTATAGGTATTTAATTTAAAAATATCAAAACAATCATGTTATAATACATTCATTATTATCTTTTATAATTATTATAATTAATCATAATATCATTAAAAAATATATTTCTTTCATCAAATTTTATAAAAATTCAAAACATATAAAAAATCGATCCAAATCAAAATGTTATAATAATTATAAAATAAAAAAATATCAAAATATTTTTATTTTAGATCACTGTGCACCCCACTTATCGGCAAACCCTGAACATGAAATCAGAATAATTGGGTCAAGATGAAACCCAAATGGGACCCCAAAGCCTCGACAATGGCGAGGAGGAAGGAAGTTGAGGGAATAGCGACGACGATGGCGGCGACGGACCTCAAAGTCCACCCCGATCGGCTCCCCTATTTCCCTTCAATCGTCCTTGATTTACCCAACGAACGTTCGACGAATTGCAGGAAAGCAGATACGCTGCAGCAAAAACAGTGGTGAGCTTTTGTTGAACTGAATTTCCAGACGCAGGCTATGAGAACACGTTTAGTGTTATTGTATTTGTAATGCTTGTAGAGTCAGTTGATTGATGGACCTATTTTCAATGCAGTGCCAGATAGTGGTGGAAACCCTGTAGAACTTGATGAACTTGATGCCAAGAGGCCTGGAGTTGCACTAGCCATGTATGATGTTGACGAGGTATGTACTATTAGATTATGTTGTTTATCTCTTTTATTAGTACTTGGTCGAGAGTGTCATGTATCCTGTTAATCTATTTGAACAAGCATTATCAATTTTTAGTCCATTCGGGCTTTTGCGGAATCATCTAAGTCTTTGACATTTGCGACAATGTGGCCACCTTTATTTGAGCACAAAAAAGACAATCCTTAGAAAGTATGATGGCAGGTATGCTACTTGATTCATGTTTGATGCTTTGGAGAAGTGTCACATATTTTATATTTCACCCCTTATCCTTGAGGTAATGGTTTGTTACCTTTCGTCAAAGATTCAAAGACATGTTCAGGAAGTAGGCGAGGAGAAATGGAAGAAAAGTTTGAAGAACACTCTATATGGTAATTTTATATACAGATCTTTTGTTATTTGATGGAGAAAACGTATGAATAAAGAATGAAGAAAGATCATGTTTGTGTGATATTCTCAGGTTTTTTTTATAAGGAAATCCCGAAAGATTTTCCTTTGATCAATCGAATAGCCCGCAAACCTCGAGGAATTTTTAAACCAGTTTTCGCTGACGGACTCACCACCACAAAGTAACTCCGCACTCAACAGGCTTTGATCTCTTGACCTCTCTTTTTCTTATAGGGGTTTTGATCCCTTGATATTCTCAGGTTTGTAACCCTAAGCATGTGACGGAGAAGATATAGCAAGATTATGCATGTAAAGGGATTCAAGGAGCTGTTGGTAAATAATGATGGCTAGACTAGAGTTGTTCTCGTGTTTCTCTGGATATTATAATTGATTGTCATGAGATTATATATATCACCTACATCAAACATTCTCCTTGGTTTATTAATGTTGCCTGTTGTTTCTTGCAGGTAGAAACACTATCAGTGCAAGTCTTGACGCATCGAATATGAACTAGTCGAATTGAAGTGTTTATAATTGCCTGTGGCATCTCTCACATTTTGGAGAGCCAGTACTTTAGCATAAGCTTTGGAAAGATTATGTATCTTAACAGAGGTTTTTATTGATCTTTTTGTTAATTTTTTCTCCTTATATTTATACAACTCAACTCAGAAATGTAATCCATCTCAACTGCAACTGAAGTAATTCATAATGATTCTTCATGTATCGAAACAACTCTTGTATATCTCAAGAAGTTTAGACAACGTTGTTGTACAACGCTCACAAAAATCTTGCGCAACGTGCACGTTACAAACTAGTCATTCATAATTTATATGTAATGTTAATAAAAAATCGATGAGTAAAAGAATTTTTTTTAATAACATCTCTTTTTTTATGGTGTTTTCAAACTATTCCCTACATATGCAACACATATAACCATAAATTTTTATCTTATTTAATTTTTTTTTTTTTTATATTTGATTGTTCATGGGTATCTAATTGGGTAATGGGTAATGAAACGACTCACACTATGGCTAGTTATCCTTAAAAGTTTGTAAGTTTTAAGTTTTTAGTCGAGAAATTGAAAAAAATTAGAAGAATAATTGGATTGATTTTAAAAAAATAATTTTCTTACAGATGGACGTATTCAAGGGATCCGGATAACTGCAAACAATATAATTATTAAAATAAATAAATAAAATAATATTTATAGTTTATAATTTTCATAAATATAATACATTAAATAATTTTTTTAAATCACAAACAATATTGCATTAATGTCTTATTCTCTCTCCCTTCTTTCCTTCTCTTTTTTTTTTTCGTCCGGATAAAACTCACGTATAAACCCT
>LIEC01012377.1:15370-49633 GCA_001925005.1 Drosera capensis
ATTCTCTCTCCCTTCTTTCCTTCTCTTTTTTTTTTTCGTCCGGATAAAACTCACGTATAAACCCTTGTTCTTTCTGTCGAGGTCACGGCGACGACATTTTACACCCAAAGCTCAACGGTTACAGTAACACACACCCCTTAACCTCAACAGAACAATGACAAACACCACAATCCCTCCCTGCTCCGCTTCGGCCACCTCGCCGCCTTAGATCTCCTCCACTCAATCCTCCGGTTCCGCACCTTGGCTGTGGTATTCGTGCCTGCGTCCTCGAGGACAACGTGAGCCGCCGTCGTCTGAGGAGAGAATGTGATGGTCGAGGATTGAGGGCGAGTGTTGGGGTTTTTGTTATGTGGCGTCGACGTCGATTCGTGTTGTTGTGAATGAAGCTGAGGAGTTGGTTACTGGTGCGTGTTTTGGAATGTGAGGATGGATGTGGAGAAGTTGCGGGGTTCTTGAGTTGGTGATGTGGGAATGTGTTGTTAATATGACGACGCTGGTTCTTGAGTAGCAGCATTGATTGAATGTTGTATGAGGAGGGTTAGTCCAGGGTGATTTTTTGTGCTTTGACTAGGGAGCTTGTTATTTGAGTCGTTGATTTTGGATAGTTATCTGGGAACGACGGTAGGTCCATCAAAAATCACTCTATGATGGATAAATGTTTCTGAGAGATTGCATTTCTATTGACTGAACGTCGCACTTGTCGTGTTTATGCTATACATATCTGTTTCGCTGCATGATGATTAATCTTCTGTTTTATATGCATGTAGTTGTATTACAGTATATGCTTCAATGCCAAGTGATGAAATTAGGATATTATGCCCTGTTGTTTTCTACCTTGCATGAGCATATACGCTGCATGCCTGCACCATAGGCTCGCACTTGGATTTTGGTTTGGTAGATGGTATGCTTGTGCCATTGTCTTTGGCATATGATGAGAACATTTTGAATCTGTTACTTGTAATTGCTTTTATTTGTTTTTCTGACATGGTTACTGTCGTTGGAAAACATGACCTGCTTGGTACTGTTATCATTATCATATGCTTGTAATGGCATAATTTTTACGTTGTAGAACATTTGATTGAAGACACCCTTGTTAAACGTCGGGTCCTGTGTGGGCTTGACTATTGAGGATAGTTTTCCAGCATGCACATGACCTATCATGGTTTATTTCCTCATTGTTGATAACTCACACGCGGCATCTTTTGTGTGATGATGACAATGATGTAGCCTATTCATAGTAATTTTGCATTTTTCTGCTGAGTTAATTTACTTCGTGCTTCTGGTAATATTCATTGTAATCCAAGTGTCATCAATTCTGTTTTGGCTGACCTGTTAATTAACCCACGATCTAGCTGATGCATTACCTTAATCTGCAACAACATTATATCAGGGAAGCAATCGGTTCTGTGTTACTTCCATTCAGTGTCACTTCGGTTTGACTTGCTTCAATGCAGCCTGTGTCAGTGACGAGTGTGTTTTTCAAACATGCAGTGTGGGGAAAACATTTCTTGGATATGCCTCAGAAATAATCGGCGGTAGTTGTGAAGCTCTAGGCTGAGTTCACTGATGTATTAGTATTTTTTATTATGCCTAAATTTACTCGCATCTATTTAGTTTTCAATTTCATTCTTTTGTGGTGTAAAGTCCGGTAGCTATGCTTTTGTTTTGTCAGGTGTAGATCTCTTTTACTGAAGAAACGGTCAGAGACTGTAGTCGTCAATGGCAGTAACTCTGTCAATGACCTCCTAGTTCATTAGCAGTGATGTTGTGCTGATGTTATGCAAAGGTGCAGGATCTGAAAGACTCGCAGCTTGAGCAGAACATCAAGATTGCATAGGAATTTTGGTTGTCAATCCGAAGTCTTTATCAATTCATACATATCTCAATTGCAGGAAGCATCAGTTTTGCTCAAGGCTTGTAGGTTAACTTTCTTGGTAGAGATTTCTTTAGACTTGAAGCCTGAGTTTCAAGCTGGAAATGGCGAGGTATAGATATATATCTACTTGTTGACTGGCTGTGAATTCTACTCTTAAATGGCAGAAGCAATGTTTTCTATCTTATTCGATCAGAACATAGAGGAACTGATGTTGTCCATTGGTTCATGATGATTCAATCCTTTGTGATTTGATACAGGGAAGGGGGTTAGTTTTTGGAGAATCAGCTTGCAGTTGGAGTTCCAACTTCCAAGGGACGACATATATTATGGACTGTTGGTGATTATTTTTATACGACAAAAGTGGACTGATAATCAGGTAAGTTTCTTGCTTTCTCGCTCTACCGTTTCATATCATATCCTCATTGAACTTGCTCTGCCGGATTGACTTGCTTGTTCATGAGTTGAAAGTTGAAAGGGATGTTTTAGAACCAAAATGTTGTGTTTGACTTCTGTTTTCATGTCATGCTTTTTTTGATCGATCCTGTTTCTGACTCTGATGCACTATAAACCTTAAGATTAGCTACAGCACTAGTTGAAAGTAGGATTAAGGCATGAATGAAGGTGGAGATGCTTGAGAATAGCACTGGCCATTCTGGATATTACTATTTGGAAAAGATTTAGGAGCAGATCTCCGTGACTCCTTTTCGTTTTGGTTCCATTTGGAAAAAGAATTCCATATTCTTCTTTGACCAGAATATGCCGCACTAATTGTGTCAGGGGCCCCAATAAACGTTAATCGTGAAAATGAAGTTTAGTGCCTTTCATCAAATCCCTTTTGAAATATCTGAATGGAATGGATTAATATTACGACACGTACCAACAAATCATATAAATGTCGTTGTGGTAGGCTTTATTCAACTGGCCTGTACGTGCCGTACATAATATGGACCAGAGTTGTCTTCTTTCCTATAATACATATGATGGATACTCGGCAAAAAATGAATCTGTACTTTAAGATTAAGTATCTTTTCCGGACCATGTTAGTCATTTGGCATATCTTTCGCCACATCAAAGCTATATGTAGTCTTTTTAGTCTAAGCAACCCCGGACTATCAAACACTTTCATAGTTGACAATACATAGACCAAAATGCCGACAACTTGAAGCTTTTGGCATGGATGCATATTCAACAATGTACTTAAGTAATACCATACGCTACATTACTTTCGGCGAAAAGCTTACTAGCTCTCAAGTATTGAATAAAATGGGGTTACAAAGATTAGATGCTCCCCTAAACCAATACCATGAGTCTACTCAACTTGATGCCAGCTGCTTTGCTCTAAATTTTGTCTCCTTTGTTGGATTTCAAGTTATAAGGAACCTTTCCATTTTGCTCACATATTTGTCGGCCCTTGATTGTTGCAAGTACGGCTACTTCGAAAGGCTAGATTTCCTTAGCTCGTATAAAAATCTAGAGATCAATGTGGTGAGTTCATACCTGGATTTTATTTCCCGAGTACAGTAAACTAGCTACGAAAAGGGAAAAACGCCCGAGTAAAGTAAACTAGCTACGAAAAGGGAAAAACGTTTGAGAGACTTAGCTTCATTTATAGTACGCGGGATTAGATTTCATCTAGGAGTACGGTAGTTGCTTCATACAACAGATTTATCTGAAAATTTGGAATTCCTTTTCTTGTTAGGGTTTCGAGAGTTAAGATATACGTCTTGGACATTATGAGGGCTTGCAGATTGCAAAGTTATTAGACATCTGTATAATCTAGAAAGTAATATCTGAAATAGCTAGGCAGAAAGCCACATATGGTAAAGGTTCGTAGATCATTCTCCATAACTTAGACTATGGATTGACCAATATAGATCAAATCCACCAGATATAAAGTGAATAAATACCTGAGCTGTATAAACTCTACAGAAATTGCTTGAGGTACAAGATTACATGGTTGAGCTAGAGCAGCAAGTCATCTTGTTAAGTCCTAGTCACAAAAAATACTCAAAAGGGAGGGGGGTGAATTGAATATTTCAACTTTTTTGCAAATTTGTAAAGTGATATATCACAAACTGATGATGTTTCACTGAGAACCAGTTCTTAGATAAGAGTCGATTCTTATGAAGAGAGGGTTCTTGCACTTTCAGTTTCAGGTTCCCTATAAATTCCTAAGTGATCAATGGATAACAAATCAATGCAGGAAATGTAAATAACATCAGAGTTATAATGGTTCATTCCCAGCTTGACAAAGGAGTTATATCCATTCTTCACTCACAGCAATAGCACTATGTAAATCACTTTACAAGTACACTCTTTGCTCTCTTGCTTACAGTTAACCATACTCTAAGACTTCTTCATAGCTCCTCTATCCTAGGACGCAACAGACGATTATCTGTGTCTATTCTAAGACTGGACAATCCCTTTTGCAAACTACCTCTGGTAGTTTGACTCACGACCCTTACAGGCGCTCAATCTCGGTTAACAATCAATCACAGCTCCACGAGATAGACTAATACGAACAATTCGAACATACAACACAATAAACCTATGGACATGAAAAACTTAACATCATTACCATACAGTAAAAAACATTGAGCACATATAAGGTTAGAATTCAGCTCTAGATTTTCATTGTAAGATCAGAACTCAAATCTTCTTCAAATCACCAAGACAAAAGTTGAAAACACTTGTTTGAAAACAATTAATTTTGTGTTAAACTCTTTGTGATTTGGTAAGTTTCAAAAACATTCCCAACATGCGTTAAATAAATTTTGCTGAAGCTACAAACCTGGAACATGGACAATCATGGACATCGTGAAAGACAGGAGAAAAATAAGTCAAAAACAGATTTTTTTACTTGTCTCCTTAGTTTTAGGAATATTTGCAATTTTCTGGTTAAAATAGATTTTCCTAAAAAGCTCCACTACTCACCAATCTGAAAAATATATGGGATTTTATCATATAAGTCTTTCAAATCTTCGTTAATTTCAAATAAGTCCCTTAAATTTTCATAATTCCAAATTAGTCCATCAAATTATTATGTATAGGACAAAATAATCCATTTCTTGTCTTAAAATCTTTATAATTCTAATAGAGTCACTCAAATATTTATTGTAAGACAAAATAATCCATGTTTTTAAACAAAATAATTCTGTTTAATTCTTATTTTCATCAAATCATTATTTATTTTGTCAAAAAATATGAATAAATTAAATATGAATCAAAACTATTCTTGAAGTATCACAGTTATATTGTTGGAATTAAAGAATTTATGAATTGTATGAATTATTGTCCCATAAATAAGGATTCAGAGGACTAATTTGGAATTATGAAGATTTTAAGGATTTATTTGAAATTAATGAAGATTTGAGGAAATTATGTGACAAAAACCCAAAATATATTTGTCTTCACTAAAAATATGCGGATAATAATAGAAAATATCTTTCGGAGATAATGGATCTAAAAAAGTAAGGTTTCAAAACAAGAACGATTACAGACCCAAGAAACGGCTCTTCCAAGACACAAGAGTCGGTTCTTCAAAAATTATGTTTATCATTTGACCCTAAGTGCTCAATAATTCAACTATAGGATAAAATATCGTACTTCATTGTCCTTATACTAGTATATAGACTGTAGATCTCTAGTTTGCATCAACTAGGTCTTGTGTTCTTTATGAGTTGGTATTTCTTGATTCTTAAAGTCTTTCACTTGAATTCGCCATTTCAATCTTTGATCAAGATTCACTCCATGATCTTCAGGATATTTTGTTTGCTGCACAAAACCTTCGAACCCATCCATGTTTGATATAAATCTTCATGCGTTTATTCAAGCCTTTTAACCTTGCATGTGCACCTATACACATAAAAACTCAAAACAATACTAATGCATACCTGTATGTTATCGTCAAAACACATGAGGTTCAACACATCTCCTCAGGACCTCATCCAGATCTGCCTCCAAGTGTGTCCGTTTTTGATGAAAACCTCAATAAATAATCCAATGAAACATGAAGTTAATAAATGGGGACTTAGACAACTCATGCTTTTGATTTTGTTTGGGCTAGTTACTCGCCTTTAATTTATGGGTCTTGTTAAATACAAATCAATCGGGTAGGTTTTTTAGATATGCAATCTATATGCACGATTGCACGGATGTGGACGGTGATCAGTGTAGATGCTGACTGGTGTGTTAGTTATTTTCTGCTTAGATATCAGGTTAGATTTAGTTCGAAATTTTCTTCTCCCTTTTCCTGTCATACTCTGCCCTGAGATATTGCTCTTCATAGAGAAGTAGATGGTTGCACATAAGATGGTTTAGAAATTATAACCAACTGGTCTAATATTTTGAGCTGTCCTGTCTATAGTCAGTGATCCTCAAGACAGCAAGGGCTATGTAGATTGAGTTCATTTATTACATACTTCTTGTGTAATAAAAAACCAACTACTCGACTTTTAGACGCTATTTTAGCGGCCATAAGATGCCCTATATGAATACCTTTACAGTATAGCGCCTTAAGTATCGTGGAAGCAAGGTCACCACTCTACCTTTCCTAGAGGCACCGTGCACTACCATGTCGTTCCGTATCGTGTATGAACGTGTTCTCCTATGCTAACGCCTGCTTCATCCCTTGTTTCTCCGAGTTATAAATATGTCCTCTCCTGTTGTCACCAAAACAAGCCTCTCCTTTTATTCTAACTCATCCCTTTAGTTTACAAATAGTCTTCTTTTGTGTTTTAATTCCATAATCAATATGCAAGACGATCATAGGAGGATGAAGGTGAAGAAAGGGTCTTTGGTAGTTCTAGTCGGGTTAGAGAACGATCACGACGATGATGTCAATAAGTTTGTGATCCCGATTTCCTATATCCACCATCCTCTCTTTAGCAACCTGCTTGATCGGGCACGGGAATTATACGGGTATAACACAGATGGACCACTGAGACTCCAGTGCTCAGCCGATGATTTCACTGATCTGCGATGGCGGATCGAGAAGGAATGTAGTCGTATACAGAACCATCACCACCTGGGTCACTATCATTATCATGCTCTGCCTTTCCATACTTCCTGAAAGGAAATTTTTTTAGAATTAGTGAAGTATTTTAGCACTGCATAACTAGATGTGTTAATGAGAGCTTCTTTGTTTAATTAATGATGCCTCTCTTGCACTTTATGACATTTGTTTTAGCTTTCAGCTTCCAATCCACGGGTTCTATGCATAAATTTTGGCCTTCAAAGAAAAGTTAAAGATTCATTATACAAATTTTGCTATCTTGGTTAACTTTGAAAAGATGCTCATGTTGAAATACTGCATCGTGTGAGATTGTTGTCGTTTTTTACTTGTATTAAAGTTCAGATTCTCCTTGAACATGAACGAAAAGTTTGGCCAGGTTTGATTCAAGTCTTTGTGCTGCAGTGAGGCTATGACCAGGTTTGATCTGGTTTTTCAGTGATCCCTTCGTTGAACTTTCCTGTTAATTCCGAGCAAGGAAGAGGTACTGGAGATAAAACTTTGAAGGTTTGATGATTGTTTTGTTGGATTAGGGGGATGATTCAGGTTTGATCTGGTTTTCCAGTGATCCCTTCTGGTCTTGATATCTGTTACTGTCTCATGGGAGCTCTCGTTTCGGTTTTATTTGGTTCAGATGACAAGAAATGTGTTTCGAGGCTGGTATGATGTCGATTCTGTTACGCTTAAGAGAACTTTTAGCCGACTGAAGAGACTGATGTTGATGAAGCGTTTGTTCTCCTGCCTTTAGACCAATTTGCTATGGTTCGGTTTCTCTTACAAAGAATAGTGTATTGTTTCGGAAATACACGGGAGAGGCTTGATTGTTCATGCAGAGGTTCTCATTCTGTTATTAGATTGGACAGGATTATGGTGTAGGTGTCTGCACCGGTGGTCATGATTATTAATGGCATTCTAGTTTCATTGTAATCTATATATCTGTGGTGCGAAGCCCCAATTATTAGCGCAGGGGTATTGGGGAAACCTCTTAATTTTGAACTGTAACTGGTAAAGTTCATGCTTATTGAGGAAAAGATGACATCGGGAAGATGATTCATGGAAGGACAATCGGTGCCATGAGAGTGGTGACGGGGTAAGAAAGAATGAGATTATACGGTTTATATATGATTTTTTTAAATATTTTTTTTTATATATCGAACCTTTAATCATATAATATAATATGTTTTTTATGAACAAGCAAATTTTTTTACGAACCGCTATACTGATTCCATTTGCTTTCTCCTAGGAGTATAGCAGGTAGCCTGACTAAAGTTAGCTTCTAGCCGAGTAACAGTGGATTCAATTGGGCCAAAAAATTCTAATCTATATCGGCTCCTATGCTAATATTATTGTCTTGTTCAATATATTTAAAGCCTGGAAGGACCAAAATTGAAGAAACGGTACTCCAATTTCTACGAGTATGACAACTTTGAAAGATTTCATGCGTTTTTCAAATCATTTGAGGTTGTAATTATATAAGGGAGGTGGAAATAGGTCATTTATGAAACTTATCTTGCTTAATTAGTATGGATAACCAGCCACGAGAAGGACTAAATTACGTGGAGTCAATCGTATTTTTATAAGTTATCTATTTTGCATCAGATGAGATCGAGTAGTTTGCATTTCATTACACATGTAGCAATCTCAATCGCTTAGAAAGCATATATATTATGTATATACAGGTAGCTAGAGCAACGTGTAACATATGTTCAAACAACTTTTGACCTAAACTATATATTAATCAATGTATTGGATGTCCATCATAGATTTGATGCGATCAACATTTTCAAAATATAATAAACTTGGATTCGAAGTTACATAAAGTGTTAAAGAGCTTGGTTTTGGTTTTGTGTCACTCACCCCAAATGTGGGTGATATCTATGGAGTATTTATATAATTGTATGGTTACACCAAATCAGGAAACAGTTACACTAAAATAATTAAAATAAGAATACAAAATATTCGAACTTAAATCTTATCAGAAATCCTATGATTAACGATTACACAATTGTATTCCTTATCATAAGCAAATAGAAATTGTGTCAAAACAACCATTTATTCATGGAAATATTGTTGTTCATGGTGATCTTTGGCTTTGAACCACAGATAGATCCGACTCTGAGTTGGTCCTTCAATCTTAAGAGTTACTCAGCATGAATTATTCTAACACAAAATAGAGCTGCTAAATGAAACGAAGAGGTACTTCTTGCTTTTGATGTGAACCGGTTGAATGAAGATCAAACATGGTTACATGTATGACTTAAATCTTTATAACGGTTGAGAGTGTGATGTATGTTTCTTTTAAAAAGGAATTTTCAAAAGATTTTCTTTTAGTCAATCGAATAGTTCATAAATCTGAAGAATTTTTTAAACCAACTTTTGCGACGGACTCACCATCATAAAATAATTCGACATTCAGCGGGTTTTGAAAGGATAATATATGTTTGTTTTCTATTTAGGTGAAAAAGATGAATTACATCGAAATGTTTGGGTCCGTTTGCCAAGTTTTTGCTCTTATGGGCCGTGCCTACATTGATGTGCCTAATTAATCGTTACCATGTGTGAACTAATTAATCGCTATTCGCTAAGGTCCCTGCAATATCTCGCGTGCAAGATTGCACGGAATTTGCACGGTCATTCGTACTTGTTTCGATGACCACTCTAGATTAAATGCTAGACGAGCTTTAATTGTAAATTTTCTTTCTTTCTTTTCTTTTCTTTTTCAAAAGAACTCTCAGCCGAACCTTAGTCATAAGATTCATGATAGTCTATTAGAAGCGATAGTTCAATCCCTTCTTCGTTATTTTGTTCTGGATTCCAATGAATCTAACGTTCATGTAAGAAACGATTGAATCGAACCGTCGATAATTGGTCTCTAGATTATGTTACCCAACAGATTAGGCTTACAACTCACTTCATGGAGTCGATGTTCGTGCATTATACATCCTAATAAAATCACGACAAATACCCGCATTATGCCGAGCACAATGACAAAAACATAAAGCAATTTGACCACACTGGTTATCACACAATGCGCATTATCATCATTATGTGCACGTCTTTTTCTCAATGACAAAACTCTCCACTTTGAAAATAAATTATGAAACCGATGGGTCCATTTTTTTTTTCAAATCCAACGGTCACGATTCACTTACATGAGCATAAATTTTAAAGGCGCAATTTATAAAGCCAAATCCAACGGCCCCCACAATATTATTCCGTATCGTGTACGGATTCTATCTTGGACACTCATCTATCTCACTCTCTCTTGATATAAATACAAACCTCACATTTCCATTTGTTCTCAAACTTCAACCAAAGCATAAGAAAAATTGCTACCATTTTTTGTGTTTTGTTTCAAATACTTGGAATTGAGTTGCGATTAGAAGATCATCATAGGAAGATGAAGTTGAAGAAAGGGTACTTGGTGGTTCAAGTCGGATTGGAAGCCGATGAAAATCAAGACGACGATGCCATGATCAAGAAGTTTGTGATCCCGATCTCTTATCTTCACCATCCGTTATTCCTTAAACTTCTCGATCAGGCACGGGAGACGTATGGGTATCACGTCGAGGGTCCTTTGAGGCTCCCTTGCTCAGCAGATGATTTTGTTGATCTAAGATGGCGGATCGAGAAGGAATATAATTGTCGTTTACAGCACGATTATAACGGGGATCGTCGTTACCATGCTTTGCCTTTCCATACTTGTTGATCAGTCGATTGTACAATTTTTCAGGAAATATGTAGCTGCAGCACTGTACTTTGTGCTAGTGAGGGCTTTTTGGTAAATTGAATTGATGATGCTTTTTCCTAGCACTTCATGTTGCTTAATAGGTTTCCTGCCCTCAATTTCTTATCTAATTTTGGAACAATTATTTTAAAATATCTAAAATATTTTTGATTCATATTTTAGTATCCAAAATATTTTTATAACAATATCCAAAATGGATAACTTTTTCATCTTGCCGTGTATCTTTTGTAGATCCAAGATTGATTCTTGGTCTTGTTGATTTTGGATATGGGTTTGGTGAAAAATGAATTGTCAAGATTTCGTCGTTATCTAAACGAAATACTTACTTGATCACCCTTTGCCCTTCTTTTGATCAGATTACAATAATATTAGAGCGTGTGAATATATATTCATGCTGCTTATGCTGAGCCAGCGATACAAAGGTGACTATTCTTCAGAACAGTTGGTGAATGGATAGAAGTGAGAATTGTGAATGATTACTAGTGTCGTTATCAATATGAGCAGATACTGCAGATTTTGTTATGTGATGTTGTTATAATGCACAGATCGGATCTTGTTCAAAGTGTCATCGTCAATATGAGCTTGTATCTGGAGATATAACTGGGCATCTCATCTGAAGAAATCAGGTCGGCATTTGTGCAAGTTTTTTGTTCAATGGATATATGGGAAGAAATGGAATAAAGCATTCTGTGGAATGAAAAGAGTGATTAGCATTTCATATGAGTTATTTGTTTAGCAGGATCGGAATGAAAATACACTTCTTTAAAATTTCAATTTCAATCAAATTTCAATTAAATATTAATGTGTAAATTATCAATTAGTGTCATTTTTCAATCTTATTTACCAATTGAGGTTATCCATTTTATTTAATTATCAATAAGTTTTTTTTTTGAATTTTTTGTTTTGATGTCTCAAAAATACCCTTTTGTTAAGAAAACACCAAATATTTAATGACCATAACTAAACCCTAGTCAACCCCACTAATCTCAACTATACCACCTTCTCACGGCCATCATCACCCAAACACAATTGCTACAAAGAATCAAGCTTTATGATTTTTGAGTTCTTGATCTGAAGAAACATGATCAAACCATTCGATCGTGGATGCATGTTGATTCATCTAAGAACCCAAAGGCTCTTAAAAGTCTATAAGTTCAACAAAATGGATTGATATGATCTTTTTACACAGAGATCTACGTCTGAACTCCCCAAGATCGCAGGTTAGAGGATCTTAAAAGCATTATCAGGAAACACTATTTTGCATACAGTGCATTTTGATGTGCAAACAGTGCCCCTTAGACGATGGTGACCATCTTTTGGTTGTAACTTATTTGGAGCACTATTTGCCAAGCCATTATAGACGTAAATAATACATCATTAAAATGACTGAATTGACGATCAGAGGCGAACTCTAATAATTTGGGTGATGATAAAAGACGCACTGTTTTAATATAATCGTGTACTCTTTAGTAAGAGCGGTTGTATTGTCATCCTTTGCAGTCAAACTTTACAACAGTACGTCTCAATGTACAATGGCGCACTGGTGGAGACGCTTTGGGGTATGAAACAATTAGGTTTAGGATTTTTTAAATTATGCATATAATTAGATTTGAAAAAATATATTATTTTCAGGACTTACCGATAAATATACATAATATGATTATGTGTATTTATCGTAACGATAATATTCGGGATGTTGAGGAGTTGACATTGTTGCTTATAAAATCATTGTTTTCACATGTCATATAAAGTAAGCAACAATATAAAGTTTTCACATGTCATATGCTATCCCAATCCAATCAGAGCCTCTCCTTCATTTTGTAAGTTGTGCAAGTTGATACATTCGTAATTGACACGATTTATAAGTTTATCCCTTTGCATAGTGAAAGAATCACATCTTGCTTTTATAAGCACCATATCTAAAGATACCATAGAATTTTGTCCTTCCACGTTATCTAATCTTAGAGATTTCTGGGGAAAATGGTGATGATTTGCAACAGTTTTTTTTTTATCAATATCCCAATAATATATTATTATAATATTATTTTTATATAGAGATTCAGTTTTTTATTCAATCATCCAACAGTTTTTTTATATAAATTTTCACATTTTTATATAGGGATTCATTTTTTTATTCAGTCACCCAACAGATTTTCTATATAGATTTTTACATTGTTCGTATATTAATTTTTCATATATTGAAGTTAATAAACTTCAATTTAATATATTCTATATTATTATTATTTCTTAATTTTAATAATTATTTTCATTTTATTTATTTCAGTTAAAATAAATCAATTTTTATCAAAAATATATTACTTTTGTATTATTCTAATGATATAAAAAAATCTAGAAAATATAATTTTGGTTCCTCAAATATAAAAAAAAATATAGAATATAACAAAATTGATAAAAATATAAATAAAAAATAGACTCTCCATATATAAAGATAAGAATCCATATAACCATTACGAGTGCTCTTAACCACATAGAATAACATGTGTTGCATGGTTCTATGCTACAAGTTGCATATTCCATACGCTCTTTCAAGATTTGATAATCGACCAAGTACTTTTTTGCACACCTAATAGGTCGACATTCGACCACTAAGTCCATCCCAATATAATCCCGATATTATACTTTATTCGAGTCAATTGGTTGACTACACATCACTGCACCTTGACTGGTTAACCCTCCTACTACACATCAACTAGTTTCGATTCATTACGAAAAACTTAAAACAAAAGCAGATATTTAAAATAAACCAATTATCATACAACACTTTAAACATACATTTAAATTTTGATGTAATTTTGCCCGGAAGGTTGAAAATCTTGAACTCTAATTATCGGAAGCCCGCTCACAAGCAATGAAAATTCGGGTTAGGGTTTTGGGAGACGATGGAATTGGGCATAATCGGGCGAAGATCATCGAAGAGATCGAGTTTCAAGCGGTCTTTGAAGATTTCGCGATCGAGGTGGACGGTCTTGTATTCCTCGCTTTCGGCCTCGATCGCCTTGCGGTGAGACTGTGAATGTTTGATTCATCTACGATTTGTGTTTGACGCATTATGTGATTGTGTTCTCTATGCGACATTGGTATTATTTATGGCGTTTTGTGGTGTTTATACTGAATTCAATATTTTATGCAAGTTCAGGAGATGATAGGATGAAATATGAGATATCATCTGCGGATGAGTATGAATATAGAAAGTTAAGGGATGCGTGGGGAGGGCATTCCTTTAAGACAAGATTATGTGTGCAGCTTTGTCTTTATTTTTACATGGAGAGATTGTTTCTAAATATCCTCAAGTGTCGAACATCTAAACTCAAGGTTGGAGAAGGGTTGCTCATCACCAAGGTTTACAGAATCGGAATCGAAATTTTAAAAAAATGGTTAAGTTTATCGGTTCCGTTGTGAACCGAACCGAATAGGACCAAAAATGGGAAAACCTTTTAAAAGAATGGGGGAAAATATATTTTGAGCTATATACTAACCGAACAAGTCGAACCAGAATTGAACCGGCGGTTCAGGGGGTGAATCAATAATTGAACCGGCCGGTTCAACCGATTCAGGACCGATTCTAGTGAACCAACGATTCAACCCATGAATCGAAACCGGTTTTTCAAAATCCGGTCCGATTCTGCCCGAACTGGCCAGTTCAATCGGGTTCTGTAAACCATGCTCATCACTGAGCTAATCCTTCTTGATGATGTGATTCTTTTCTGTCTTGTGCAATGTCCATTGTGAGATTATAAATTTCTTATTATCGATGATTGTCAGTTATTGTTCAGGACAGCATGGGCTGCTATGAAATAAGGGGTTCAAATGAACTTATATTTGACACATTATGGGTTCTAAATGCCATATAGGTGTTCTTTGTGGCACTTTGTCCAGCTTATACTAAAATATCATGCAGCTATGCGAGTTGAGGACATGGTATGATCGAACTTGAGGTTATTTTAGTTTCCTGTAGCCCTGTTCTATCTAAAGTATGGCATCATTGTTTATTTTTTTGTTTCCGCGAAGTCATTTGCATCTTCTGTCTCTTGTTATGTGTCTGTGTTCCATGAAGTAGCAAGTTCTTTCAAGTTATAAGTCCCCAAACCTCTAAAATAAAAGGAAAGAAAGGACATAAGGCTTTGAGCTTGATCAGTTCCATGTGAAATAGTATGATTTTGTAGGAGCCTCATTTGATTAGTGTGCTCAGAATTGTGCTGCTTTATTTATGGCATTTCAGCTTTGCATGCTATTCCCATGATCCTCAGGTGACTCAGTTGGATTTTTTTTTCCTATGAACGGAGATTTTTGGGTAAATAATGTGCTCGTTCCGAATGTCAGATGAAGTGAACATTAGTTCTATGTGGGATTGTAAGATAATATCGAGGCTAAATTTTAGCAGATATTGTCATTTGGGATATGATTGTCTTTGAGATATGCTTTATTGTGCATTTATGTTTCTAAATATTGAGTATACTTCATTGTGATATGAATTTTTGTTTTTGTAAATATTATAGTTGTTTTAGGATGATGTATCGCATAGATGCATTCTTCTCCAAATCTGTACTTTGTCACATTGCGCTCTGCAATTCAACTAACTTGTCTCTGTTGTTTGGTTACAGGGTCATAGAATCGATGTCTAGTTCTACACTGAATGAAAAATTGCCTATAATGGTAACCATGATGTGAGAGGGTTGGTTTGATCCCGCTGCTTCTCATTCTTGAGCGAATTTAACATTTAGTTTCCGCCTGAGGTAACTCCTTCATATTTTCCCGTACTCTGGAGGATCATCAGCTGAATTCTACCTTTGTTGTCCTGCCTTAACCCCGTGAAGCTTTTCTGAGATAATCGTTATCGATCACTGCACCATACTCGGATACCATCATGACCAGATGCCTAAATTAGGAACACAAAACAATGATCTTCGTACTACTGTGACATAAAATCGCCTTTTACGGTACCTTCTCGGATCCATATCCACTCTTTCGAAGCTCTACCCGATTCAAAGCATTTCATCCCATCTAAGTTCTCATTGGATCAGATTCATCGGGCAATTACTAGCAGGCCTTGAACCTGGAACTGATTTTTTGAACCCTTACCTTCTTAGCATAGTCTGCCGCAATGCCCTCTTAGCCTCATGTTGTGGATTTGAAAATGGCGATATTCTCTGGTTCAAATTCGCTGTTCTCTACGCCTAAATAATAATCTCTGCTCCACATTATTATGCACAATAGCCTTCATCTTTCTGAACGTTGCCGGGTTCACTTTCTTAGTACCATACTGTGCCCTGGCCTTTACACTATCCGAGTGCAAGTGTGCTCTTCCACAGCCAATCAAATAGAACATTGAGCCGCATGGAAGTAGAGTTAGTAGACACCTTCCACAGAAAGCCGAAAACAGAGCTCGGAAGAGAATTCTTTGTTTTTTTCTAAAAGGAAACCCCGAAGTATTTTCCTTTGGCCAACTGAATAGCCTCGAAGGAAGAGAATTCTTTGTTGTTTCTTCTCCCATGCAAGAAATGCTCAGATTGATCCAATCCTGATGATTCTCAAGTTCTGTTTTGATTCCCAGGTAGGAATCCGACCTGATGCATACTCTTGAATAGTTCGTCAAATATCCCATTGTTCTTTTAAAATAGACCTCATTATGTTGCACCATTCATGGGACAAACCTCATTGTCAGTCATTCTCTTCCCCTTGCAAAGGCCCGTCAAGACTTGGACCTTGTCTTTAAAATCTATGAGAAACAAATCATTTCAAGCAACACTTGGCACACCATTTCAAGCAATACTTGGCAGGAAACACTGCATTCCAAAGTTCTTCTTTTGTCCCTCTAAACGCCATCTCGTACAGTAATGGCTGCAAATTCGCCTCCTATATCTTCTTCCTAAATCAAGTCCAATCGCTTATTGAAGCACATTATGAATTATAGGACTAAAATGTCGGCTAAGGAAGTTTTCTTCTGGCCTTTTTTTCTGCAAAGCAAATTACTTAGTAGTATAAGTCCATATGGGAGAATACCTATACCTGGGTCATATTTGATAATGTTTGCTTGTTGCCAAAAGTTCAGGATTAGACTCCTTCATATTTTCCGCAAACATGCCTTGCCTGTCAAGTACTTGTGTTAGTCTATACACAATTACAATCCTAATATATTGCCGAAGCTGTTGTGTTTAACAGCTTTCTCGTAAAATTCATGTTCCAAGTAAACTTGCACTGCAAACTATCCAACACACCAGCTCAGCTTGTAAATTATATTTGTGCCGATTAGGATTTGAACCTTTGTTCTTCGGGTCAATACTCGAATTTTCGATCCATTGAACTATGGTCATTGTATCTCAACTTTTCCATATAAGGCACCACCAAATATAGCGCCTCGACACCATTGGAGCTATCCATACTAAGTTCTAGTTCCAGTCAGCTTTCCTCTAACGGGACCTCGATTTTCGACCTTTCGATATCACAATCTAGCTGTATAAGAAAGAGCCATAACACTTCCCTTTTCTGATAATTGATTGTCATTGCCACATTAACTTATCATCAAAATTGTTCAGAAATCAACAGTGCTGCCCACAATTCCTCTTCCCCTCTTGTCTCAGCCCTGTGCAGTTTTGCATGGCATGAAAGGTCCCCTTTCTGATTTCAGGTCCATAATAATCCTCCCCACTCACATACACACGGTTCAAGTTGTGCCCTGCCCACATATCTTCATCAATGAAACTTCTCCTGTTTCACCCCCACAACACAGAATCTTGATGAACCAGATCATAGATGTGTGTAGTAGTCATTGCTTGCATTATTTTGCTTACTTGAGGTCAAAATCGTTGATTCGTCTATCTCTTGATGTCTCTAGTCAAACTTTTCCCATCTTGGGTTTTCAAAGTTTGAAGTAGATCTGATTTTTCACTAGTAGACATAGAGTAATATCGTATGATATCGTGTCACAATTCAAAAATTAATGCAACTTCATTTGCTCTCTTTGAGAGTCACTGCAGCATCAACCCTCTTCCCATTGCCTGGTTAGCCATGATCGTAAGATTGGTAGGAAACATTAAACGACATATTTAGCCCATATCGAGGGTTATGTCTCATCTATCTACCACCTTAGCATAGATGGAAATGCCTCATCTATCACTTCCTTTTTTCTTTTTCTTTTTCTTTTTTCATTTTTCATTTTTCATTTTTTTTTATTAAATTTATATTGCCTCATGACTTGTCTATTCATTGGTTACTCCAGTCAATGCCATAGCAATTCAGTTCTGCAGTGGTTGAACTTGAGCCCCAATACAAGGCAAGCAATATATAGAATATTGACATTTCACATTCACATAATTGATATCTTTGGCTCTATACTATTTTCAAGATATAAATACCAGACTATATGTTATCACATTTAGGTGGGTCATTGGTCCATATGATAGGACCAAGACAAAGCAGAAAAATTTGCCCCCATAAAAGGACATTTTTATATTTATAATGTTTGTGATATGTTGTCATAGACATTTAGTGTTTTTTGGTTGATGTTTGGTGTGGGCAAAAAGAGCATCCAATTTGGGAGATTGGGATCATATCTGTGCACCTGATCTATCTTTTTCAGCTTTCTTATTGTAAATTTATTGTATATGTTTTGGGATATGTCTTTGCTTTGAAAGTTTTACCAATTTATTGCTTGAGCCATGGTAGCTGGTCTTTTTGGTAGTTGCTCATCTACCGTCTTTTTTCATGTTTGTTTGATCAAATGTAATTAGTATTAACATGAGGTTTAGTTTGCTCGTCACCCGGGAAATTACCCTGTTTTTGCAGAGAATCTCTATCATATATCACTGATAATGAATAGATTTGCCGGTTATGATCCGTTTATTTTGTTCTATACATTATTGCTGTTATCGGAAGAAACAATGCGGTCTTCCGTAATCCGGATGAAATTCTTGGATATTCTGAGAGGCACTTTATTGATAACGCCTACAGGTTTCACCTAGAAGTTTAATTGCTAGGCATCCTGGTTCAGTTATAATGAGGCGATTACGTATCATAGATTCATATGATCGGTCAGATACATGGGGTGAGAAATATATGAGTGGATTTGTGATTCATGGGGTGTCATACAGAATCTCTAACGGGATAAACATCGAATTGTGCTGCATAATTTCATAACCTAGAGTTTCTGTTTCAGTTGAAATCTTAATAGTTTGTTGACTCTTTTTTATATGTGTGCTCTTCTGCAGATCATTTGTTGTGACTTCATTGACTTCCGTTCTCGATTGTTCCAGTTCGTTACGACTCAAAAGAATTAAGATCAAGGAGCTGGATAAGCGGTTACCATTCGTGACGATGTCTAGATCCTCAGGTACCCGCTCTGCTTCTCGAAACTCTTCTTGTTTCAATTCGTTCAATCTACATGGTTGTTGCTCGTTTCAGCTTAGGCAAGCTCTAAAAGTGCTGATGAACACATGAGTTCAGGGCTAGCTGAGTTTAGCTTAATACTGTAGCTTACACTAACGCTCATCGATTACATCCCTACCACCTGAGATGCCATAACCTGGCTCAAAATATAGGGGAATTTCTGCCCATCTCATTTGACCGACATTCCTCTTAAGGAAAAGCATGACTAGCATCTGTCATTTCTGTCCTAATAGTAATAGGTTGTGTTTTCACTATTTGAAATTGCAAAAATAACCACTCGGATAATTTCATCAAATATAAAATCATAAATATATTCTAGGATTATCGAATCTTTAGAAAAAATTTGCTTTTATCACCGAGTCAATTGTTCTCGATCATTTTTTCAAAACTCGAGATGCCAAAGCTGGCAGAGACAATCCTTCTCTCCCATTGTCATTGATTACCAGGCTGAGTTTGAGTAGAACCCCGGCGATGCCTTTGAATTGATGCAGCTCAGAGTCATTCATCTCATCATGAATTCATGATGAAGATGAATCTAGGTAGGGACCACAACTCCCCACACACATCATCAACACATAATTGCCCATCTCTGTAAGTTGGAGATGTGGGTCCAACTTGGGATCCTCTCAGCCAATAGGGATCCCTCCGCGTCGAGGTGCTGGCCTGTCTACGGGAGCTTGGTCACCGCGAGGTCATGTCCCTTCACGCTCTATTATGGACCGCACCACATCTGAATCGTAAACTACTCTTGGTCTCATTAAGGTTTGTTTGCTATTATTGTTGTTTCATGTTCCTTGATTAATGATACAAAAATATTTTTTATATTTTTTTTGGTTTTCAAATGAATGAAATAAAAACATGAACAAAAACCATGAAAAAATAATTCATTTTACAAAAAAAAATCATTTATTTTAGAAATTATTTTTGGTTTTGGTTGATTTTTGTTTGGATTTAACATTTTTTTCACAATGCACTAAATACCTGAGAAAACATCCCCAATTTTTTTGTGGTAATATATATATAACATTTTAAGTTTTTACGTTATTCAATATATATTTTGAAAATTTTTGTTTTTCTTTTTATAATATAAAAAAACATATTTTTATATAATTATCATTATAATTTTATGATAATTTTATAAGAAAATAAATCCATTAGGATGGAATTGTTTGAAAGTTTCTCAAAATGTTCGAACGTAAGGGCTTAGGGGGAGCAACGGGTACATAGAGTAGAAATGGATAGAAGGAGAGATCGTACGCTCCTCATTGAATGCGATCACGTGGCCATCAATCTCATACCAGTCTGCACTTGGACCCACACATGTAATTACTCATAGAACATATAATTACCGGGAGTAACTGCAATAGAGTAAGAACTTTTTATTTTATTTATTGACAATCTTCAAAATCCCTAAAAAAGAAATCCACCTAATCATAAAAATAGGACTCAAAATATTCATTAAAAAACTTTTCATGATATCCATTAATGTAATCTTTCCAACACTTTGCCCGGGACTTTGCCCAAAACTGGATCATAAAATGTTCTTTGAATATAATCCACTTTAGATTGATTTGAAGGTTCTCCGAATCAAAAAATCTCTTACTACTGGGATGAGAGATAACCATAGACAATCTAACATACTTGAACCACTCCCTCCAAGTTCCTAGTCAATTGGACTAACAGCGTTGGTTTCTTCTAATCGGATTTAACATTGATCTACAATCACTTAGTGTTTATTTTAAGTTGGTCATCATGTTCTTCGGTGTTTGTTACGATACTTTTGTATTCTCTTCGTCATATAAAAATTACAATGATTTAACTTGATACGAAAATTTATTTGTGTATTGATTCTATGAGTTTTGATTTTTTTTATCTTTATTGGTTATTTGAGAGAGAACTCAGAAAAAAAATGAGAAGAAAGAATGATGAATTATTTGAAGTGATTTAAAGTAAAAAAGTAATATTTCCGTCGTCCCACAATTGTTGTAACAGATTGATCGAGCACGCATATCGATTTAAAGTTTAACATGAATACAACGACGATCAAATGTAATTTTTTTTATAAATTTGTTATGAAATATCAATGATTGTATTAGTTACGTATTTTAATATAATATATATTACTGAGCAATTAGATTTGATTTGATATCAAAACGAATTTTGTATTGATGTATATAGAATAGTGAAAAATAATATGTATTATAAGAATTATAGAGATAGTAGTATTTTATGAGTAGTTTTATATGAAAAAATTTTAAATAAAAAAATGTTATAATTTTTATAGGTCGAAGAGTTTTTTTTAGCTATTTACTCCTAAATCCTAATAAACTCATAATTTTTCTTGAAATTATGCACTTTAATTATTTTTCATCTTGGTATATATTTTCTTAATCCTAACAGAATTACAACTTTATATAATAAGTGTAATATTAAATAAATAATTTAAAAAATTCATTTATCATCTTAAAAATACGATAAAATTATATTATCGATTCAAATTTAAGAGGACAATTTAAAAAAAATTTGTGTCACATGTACAGAGGTTTCAATTGTGTTGGGATATAGGTTATAAACGACAAAATGTCCTTTCACAAACAAAATTCATTCACCCTTGTTTAACGGGAAGATTAAACAAGAGAAAATTGATCAGTTGGTGGGGAGTGCTGCTGCTCCTCCGATCCCGCTGACACCGACAATTCCGGTCTCTTCGACAGTGGGTCTCTCCGCCGTTGGATCAATGCTTTCAACGGATCAGATCTTGGGCTCCTATAAGCTCGACGTGTTTTGCGGAAGACACTGTTGAGGTACGACTCTGGGAATTTTGCGTTAATGTATTTTTATTTATTTTGCATATTTTTATTGAGAAAATAGTGGTTGAGTTGGCTGTTTTTTTATCTTTAAAAAATTTTGGGATTCCATGAAATAGATTTTTTCAAGAAAGCTTTCCAACAAATTCAGCTTATTGATTGTAGCTCCAGTCATAACGAAATGACTGGAGCTACAATCATCTTACGGAATGAAATACCCTTAGACTGTAAGCTGATTAGTGTCTGCTGTAACGAATTAAAATTGATGAACTTGGTAGCTTAAAAAAATTTATGTAAGGATTTTTCAAGTGATAATTGGTGGTCTGTAGCCTTACAAAAAATATACGGCACAACAACATTAATTGATTGAGATTTAATTGATTGTATCAGAGGGGATGGAATGAATTGGGTTTTGTTACAAGAATGTCTCTGATCAGCTATATACTACTGCATGCATGCATTCCCCCCGATCAGCGACTAATTACTATGCCAAATAAATTACCACACCGTACATCACCATGGTAGCACTTATAATCTCTCATCTATCAATTAATTCGAACAATAATTAAGAAGAATTGATTCAATAATAAATATTATTTTTTTTTATAACATATTTGTCGAAGATTAGACACTCTAAAAACAGCAGCAAGAAACTCAACGTCATAGAAAGCGAAAAACTGTGTACAACAGAATATAAAGTGAGGGAGAACACGAAGCTAAAAACACCAATAATAACCTCATCATCATCCTCATCGTAGAATTAATTTAACCAATTAATCAAACAATTGGTACATGGGAAAAGGAGAAATTTCAGATCCTGCTACCACCTTGCATTTAAAAGGCTAGCAGGGTGGTCGTTGATTTGTACTGCCACCTTGGGAATTGGTTGTCGTCTTATGGGAGGCTAGTTTAATTAATTATTTAATGCATTTTTTGATCTCATCAAAGTTTATTTGAAACAAATTTGACTTTAAGTATCATGGATTGGTGCTCCTATGTGTTACGACATTAGTATCATGCGATAATCATGGATCAAATATAGTACTCCCAGTGTACTGAACTTTCGACTGATCAATCCAAAAGCTGATTCTACTTGAAACTCAAGTTTATGTTATAAATGCATAACTCTAGTTGTATCTTATGAAATAATCAATCCTTAGAACTTGCTCTTGGAAAAGGTCTTTCAAAACTTAATATGATCCCATCCTATTTTGAAACATATCTTTGAATGAACATCTAGGCGTTAGGGTTTGACAATCTAAATATTTCTACACTTTCTTTGGCAAAATAAAATAAAATTATATGTACTTTTTTTTCTCATGATGTCTTCTCACAAGTTTAACTCATTTGGGAAAATCCCAAGTAGCTAGCTAGCTATGAAAGTCTAACCAACATTTGAAGATACCCATTTTCAATTCTACATTAAAGCTTGGCCATTTAATTGAGAGACAACATGAGGAGAACCACTAGTTACATGTTTAGACAAGCTAGTGCCAATGAACATGCATTGAGACCCCTTTAATTGAGACATGTTCCTTGATCAAAGGTCAAAGATTGTGACAATTATGTTTATATTATCGTAGACTATTGAGCTTAGCTTAGCATAGCTCTAGTATGTATAGAGCATGATCCCATTTTTTTTTTTCATGGTGATTTTTGTGCTTTAATGTGTGTAGGGGACCTTTCTTAGAATGCCCAATTGGTCGCGTTATGTTTGGGAACATTTGATCTGTCTGATCTGTCATACATGAATATCTTAGTCAACATTTTGTATGTCTAGGTTACTAGAACACCAAACCTTTAACTAAGATTCAAAGTAAACTAGCTAGGTTCTTGCTCATCCCATGTGAAGATAACCAGAAACAATCTCTCTATAATCTTTCTGTAATCCTCCATAAACGTTATCGCATTTAGTGTTGGTATTGAGTCAATACTAAATGCATCTACTTCTTTTCGGATCCTATCCATGATGTGAGTGTCTTAGATGTTGGTGTTGGTGTTGGTGTTGGTGTTGCAAGTTTAACTATGATCAATAGACCACTAACAAAGTCTATCACCCTATGGTTCACAATATGATCAATATCTTGATATGAGTGTCTAACCAATCGAATCGTAGTACTCTGGGAAAGAAACAATTTAAGGGAAAACAAATTGTAGAAAGGTATGGATACATTAGGCTATAAGGCAGTGAGCTCAATAAATGCAAAGCACAGTGAATTGATATATGACTTGATGCATTTTTTTTCAGTCTCTCAATGTGTCTGCTATTCTTTCTCTCCCATGTCTCTGTCTATAAAAGAGAGCCATCATCTTCCTTAGGGTTTTCATAAAGTACCTTTAGAGAAAAATGCTAAGTTATACTAGCTTGAGAGAGTGAAATGGGTGTGTTGAGGGGAATGTTGGCTGGCTCGAGGCATTAGCTCATTGTTGCCTCTATGAATGTTGGATGAATGGGATGACTTCGGACCAGGCTTCATTCCCCTCAAACATCACCGGATTTCTCGTTTCGTTAGCGGCGGTGATTTGGAGGTGATGTTATGTGTGCAAAGGTTGGGGTTGAGGGGAACGTCGTTTGGTTCGAGGTCATGCAGGCGATAGATCGATCAATGTTCGTGTTGAACGCACATTGTTATGTGATGTAATATTCATCAATGTTGCTACATTGATGGATTACATTGGATTTTCGCTTACGGTTCTCGGACCAGGCTTCATTCCCCCCAACCGGTTACAGTTGCTTCGTCGATCGAGTTCAATCTCAAATCTCGTGTCTCACCGGTCGTGATAGTTTTGTACGTCAATGATCATGAGAGAGTAAGATTTGGTAACTTTGGTGTTGATTAGTTTGCATCTCTTATGAGTGCTTGTCGATTAGCACTTGTATGAACAATGTCGGCCTGATTCTATCTGAAACTTGATAAGCATGATCAATACGTAACAGTATATAATCACGACGAATCGTTTATCAACTATACATAGTTATTGGTTTATGTTAATTACTTGTGATTAATTTACATCATGTGTATGCTGGGGTTATCCCAAACCATGTCAAATACAGGATTATCTGGACTGCCAGGTTGAATCTGCAAGTTGTCAAGATGAGAGTATTTCATTCGTAGCCTTTTCCCTTTTGTGTCTATAGCTCTTTTGTGATCTCTCCATTTCCAAGGTCATTTTTCTCTAATGATAATTTGCTTAATTTGTTTTCCTTTATGATGCAGATTTTTGGGATTTAGCATAGACCGACTCCAGTTGAGTTTGACCACTTTAATTGTAGTCTTATTGCATGTGTATATCATTTGATTAACTAGGGAATCACCTAATGATAATCTCAATCAATCCTGTAATTATTTGTTGATAAGTATACCATATGCTACTAGTATTTGTATACTCCACTATTTATACTGTAGCTTCTACTCTTTTGTCCCCGTGGGGTTGACTCAATAATAATTAGTTTCTCTCCTAACTGTGAAATGAGGGTTCCGTGAAGTTGACTCAATAATAAGTAGTGTCTCTCCTAACTGTGAAATGCGGGGGGTTCGGTATCTGAAAACTTCAGTAAACAATCTTTTTATATAAAAATAGGAATAAAATTTACGTGTATCGTCTTATTTTATGTTTTTTTTATATTTTATATTTGATGGGATTATATATCTACTTTTCTTTCTTTAACTTCTATTATTTCTATTAAATGGTCTGATCTGTTTCAGACAAATCAGTCGATAATTATTTTGTATTGCAAGGATGTGGCCATCAATTTGAATATGACCAACTCAACCTTGTCGTTGATATGTCAAAACTTACAAATGTATAGTGTATGGAATCAATCCATATGCTTTCATCCTGAACAAAATTTGATAAAATTAAAATACACCATTCTTATCTTCTCACGAAGAAAAAAACTGTTATAAATATATGCGGTGTTATGTCCACAAGCTAGTTCTGGTACTTGAAATAAAAGTACAAAGTAGCCACAGTAGTTGATATGAATACGTGACTTGCAGAGTAGGGTAGAAATCCAATCACTCAGTTCACTTGTACAAATGACACCATTCGATTTCTACAGTATTTCAAATTAAAGAACACTTTGAATATCCACATGAAATTTTATTTGTGTGGGACATTCAAACGTCAATTGTTTAAAAATTATCGTTAAATATTAATAATTATTTATGTTATATATCTCAATCTGATGTTAGTAACATAATTTTTTTACATTGTTAAAACGATAAAATAAAACTCATCAAAATACATGTTAAATAATATAATGATTAAAAATATTATATATAATATAAAATGGAATAAATATATAGCTTTGAAAGATTTGTGACATTTAATCCCACCTTGGAGAGTTGAAGCACTTTCTCGTTCTTGAGGTTACCAAACAAAAGAAGGCATATTTTTATATCAACTGAGGAATACCAAGGATCTTCTGTTGAAGAATGGAATTCTTGATTACAAACCTGTTTCAACACTGATGAAGATGAATGGAAAATTATGCTCAGCTAGCTGAAGGCAAAGACGTTGAAGAAGCGACAATGTACAAACAAATAGTGGAGAGTTTGATCTACCTCATTTTGTCAAGACCTGACATTTCCTATGCAATCGATGTAATCACCAGATTCAGATTCATGCAGAATCCTAAGAAGCCTCATTTCGAAACAGTTCAACGAATTCTAAGATATGTCAAATGAACTATTGACTTTGGTATTTTATATAGAAAGGAAGGTTATTCCCAGTTGATTGGTTTGTATGATGCTGGTTATACTAGAGATCATGATACTCTAAGGTCAACTACTGATTATATGTTCAACCTTGGATCAAGGGTTATCTCTTGGTGCAGAAAAAGAAAATCGACAGTGTTGTTGTCAAGTATAGAGACAGAATATAATGCAGCAGCTGCGACAGCTCAGGAGAGCACGTGGTTGATGCAGCTAATGGAGGATCTTCATCAACGTATTGATTACACACCTAAGCTCTATTGTGATAATCAATCAACTATCTTGATGACGGAGAATCCGGTGTTTTATGCATGTACTAAGCATGTGGAAGTTCACTATCACTTTATCCGAGAGAAGATATTACAAGGAAAGATCGAGTTAAAGTACGTCTACACTAATGATCAAGTTACAGATATCTTTACGAAGGGACTTAACATGGTTAAGTTTGAAGAATTCAAAAGACAGTTTGATATGATTACTTATTCAACAATGAGAGAAAGTAGTCGTTGAGGGGAAGTGTTAAAGCTTTGGCCTACTCTCTCTCCTTCCACTCTTCTTCCTCTACACCATCGTCCCCATGTTTAGTGAGTTTACATGTTTTACTTGTGTTGTTAGTGATCTCATGGCTTACATAATCACAACATAGGAAGTGATATTTAAAGGCCATCTATGTCCTCTTATCAAACACAACAACACCACAAAAATCTTAAGAACTTAAGGTAGGGCAAGTAAGGGAGATTAGAAAATAAGTGCTAGGCACTTCAACACAAAGTGTTGTATTTTCTAAAGTGTGTCCCAAAATAAAAATATGGTATAATTTATGAGTACTAAACACGTTTAGAGTGTGTTGGTTTTTAATAAAATATACAAGTTTATAATATTTTATTCTTATTAAAAATTATATTTTTCGATATATTTTGATTTCGACAATCCGATTTTCCCATGTACATGCAAAGATATACACTACCAATACAAAATGAATGCAATAAGATGACACAAGTAATCACAGGGGTGATGATGTTGAAGATGACGAGGGATTCAGTTTCCATCCATGGAAAAGCTTGGATCAGCAAGCAAGTAAACAACAGCAAAAATTCAGGCCTTTTTTTTCTTCAATTTTCGGATCATTTTCACAATGTATACTTTATTTGCTTCAATGGTGTCAGCGCTATACTTGGGAGTAAAAAAGCATGCACATTTAACTGCAGTCATCACCAAATCATCATCATCAAATAGGTGTGTTTATGTCAATCAGGGAATGTTAAACCTTAGTATCAGATTGTCAAACTCGATAATCACGATATGAAGCATGATAACCTGACGCTAACATGACCGCTATATCATATCTAGATCGATGATGCTAAAACTCTGGTTGTATATATATGCAGGAATTAGGAATTAATTGATCGTTTAACGTTTCACACAATCACGAGATCAAAGTTTCGATACTTTCTATGAATAGACACACAGGGAAGAAAACAATGGTACATTTCTCATAAATATTCAACAGAAGAGAGATGCAGAGGTCCAAGAGGGTAGTATTGGTTTACTTCAAATCTCTCAATCAAATTGGTCCATTCCGTTTAATTTCTTACAGGTAGTCCTTGTTCTGTCTCTTTTGTCCAACGTTTATTTCACAGACATCATCTCATTCAATTTAACACTCTCTCAGCGGCCAAAAATTACATCAAACAATAGAAACTGTAAAAAAATAGTCCAAACTCTCAAAACAAGCAGCAGAACAAGATTTGAATCCTCTAAGTAGACCTTCATGGATATATTACCAAATGATTACTTAACCTTGTCAACATCTTTCAATCCTTTAAAATTTGAATCTTGATCATCTAAATGACGGTCAAATAATCAAAAAAGTTGGCTATTAAATAAGTCGTCAAACTAGATCGAGCGGCTAGGAGTGGTCTTAAACATTGATATTGATTGTTGAAATTGATTAGATCTTATTTGTACCATAGAAAATTGGGACTTATCGACATGTACTTCATTTGAAGCTTTATAATGACTCGCCTAAAACATTTTATTATTAGGAAAATGGCGATAACTTGTTCGATTCCAGAGCATCTTAAACATAGCTAGGATTACATATCCCTACATTGTTGGATTAATGGACTTATATTATATGTACATGGATAATTTACGGATTAATTGTATGTTATGTGCTATCTTTCGGTTTGACCCAAATATTAGTGGTCCTACGGATATTAATATTAAGTGGGCTAATATGTCCTCTCATAAAGTATAGGGCCCAATTGTGTAGATACCTACGGGATTGATCTTAATTGATGATGGGCTGATTAGGGTTAAGAACCACTATATATATATATGAAGATTATGGTCCCCGGTTGAACATACGTTACATCTTTCTAGCATCCTATCGCGAGAAAGAGAAACTCTAGCGTGTGTGTCAACTCGAAGACCCTAACCCTAGGCGATCTTCAATACATATTAAAGACTTGTTCTTATGGATTCAGGTACGCTTCCACTTATGATTTATTCTAAATAATTCGATATGAAGATTACAGTTATTTATGTGGATTAATTCCACCAATTGATATCAGAGCCTCCTTCATATTCTATTATTCGAAAAGTTTCAAACATTCCAACTCCCATTCATTACTGCATAAGAACATGCATCTACGATCCGGTCCTAGTAGTTCTTTGACCATGTCGGCCGGTAATCGCGTAACTTTTCCTGTGTGGCCAAATGTGGACCTTTCTTGCTAAAGTACTAGCCACTGTCAACCCATTTGTTCATATTATCAATTTTTCAACAAATGCAGATTGTTTTTCTGTATGTTGCTAGCAAAAGAAGTTTTGAACATATATATAGTTACAGATTGTGTGGTCTGTTTTTTGCTATGTTCGAGTTTTCTGTGTATCAGCTAGCTTGTTCCCGGATAATTTTGAATTATTGGGTGGCACTTATGAAATCGGATCTATGATCCATTGTGATGAATATCATCACATACAGACTCTGCGACACTAGTGTGGACTTAATCAGAGAAGATATTTTTGAGATAAAATAGTAACTAAAGATTTTGAGATACGATTAAAATTTATTTCCATTTAAATATTTAAATGGTATACAAATAAAATCATGGATTCAGATTTGTTTCCATTTTTTTAAAAAAAAATGGTAAACAAATAAAATTTGTATTCAGATTCAATATTTGACAATAATATTTTATATATATTTTGTATATGTTTGATATTCTAAATTAGTTAATTGAAACAATATGTTATCAAAACAACCTCTTTTGTGTAAATTAATTAATCTAGAATATTAAGATGTTTTGTTTGTGTATTAATTCCATGCATTTAGCAATCGGCCCAAAGGAAGATTTTATTTGGCAGGAATTAAAACATGATTGTGATAATAAATATGTGACAATTATTAGGTTTTTCATGTGAATGTTAAGTCGGTCCAAAGAAAGGCTTAATATTTGACAGGATTTTATTATCAATATTTGATTACTACACCAAGAGTATCACTTACAAGTTAATTTTCTCTCCAAAGACTAAAATCAATGTTGTTCTAGGTATGTTGTGATGGGAATTTGTCTTATTTGAATCTGTAAATTAAAGTTATATTTCAGTAATAATTGTAAGCTTGTTGTTTAATGTTATCTTTTGTTCTTTTTCAGTCAATACTTCTGCTGTTACAATATCTGCAAACATTAACAGTATCCCTGTGTTTAACAGCACAAATTTTAAGGAATGGAAAGAGAACGTTATGATAGTTCTCGGTTACATGGATCTAGATTTTGTACTTCGGATTGAACAGTCTACTACTCTTAAGGATACATCTACCCCTGATGAAAAGAGAGAGATGGAGAAGTGAGAACGCTCAAATCGCAAGAGTCTTATGATCATGAAACGTGCAATTCCTGAGTCATTCAGGGACACTATATTTGAAGAGGTTAATGCCAAATCGTTCCTTGCCGAAATTGAGAAACATTTTGCAAAAAACGAAAAGGCTGAAACTAGTACTCTTTTGAGTAATCTTGTTTCAATGTGGTATAAAGGCAAAGGGAACATAAGGGAGTACATTTTGAAAATGTCTCATACTGCTTCAAAACTAAAGACACTCAAGCTAGTATTATCTGAGGAACTGCTTGTATATTTAGTTTTGATCTCACTTCCTGCACAATTCAATCAATTTAAAGTCAGTTACAACTGTTTAACTGAGAAATGGATTCTTAATGAGCTCATTTCACATTGTCTGCAAGAGGAAGAGAGGATAAAACAAGATAAGACAGAAAGTGCTCATTTGGCATCGGCTTCTAAGGACAACAAGAAAAGGAAAAATAAGGAAGCTGCGGTCTCAAGACCACAGAAGAAGCAAACTAAGGGAAATAAAGTTGAAACTACAGAGTCTGGTTGCTTCTTTTGTAAGGGGACTAATCACAAGAAGAGAGACTGCGTCAAGTACCACGTTTGGCGTGTGAAAAAAGGGTATGTCTCTTACTCTTGTTTGTTCTGAGGTTAATTTAATTTCGATATCCAAAGACACTTGGTGGGTAGATTCTGGTGCTACTACTCATATAAGTATGTCTATACAGGATTGCCTGAGCTGCCGAAAACCGAGTGATGATGAAAGATACATCTATGTGGGTGATGGCAAGCGGGTTGAGGTTAAGGCTATTGGAAAGATTAGGTTATTATTAAAGATCGAATTTTATTTGGATTTGAAAGAGACATTTTTGTATCGTCATTTAGATGGAGTTTAATTTCAGCTTCCGCATTGGACAAATTCGGTTATTCTTGTTCATTTGGAAACAATAAATTTAGTCTTTTTCAAGATTCAAATCTTATTAATACTGGTCTTTTATCAGGATATGATAACCTATATTTTCTTGATACAATTGCCTCATATAATGAAACCTTGCATGTAAATTCTCGTGGTACTAAAAGAAAATTAACGAGTGAGAATTCCTTATCACTGTGGCATAAGCGTTTGGGTCATATATCCAAACAAAGAATTCAGAAACTCGTGTCAGATGGAATTCTTGATTCTCTTCATTCCTCAAATTCGGATATATGTATTGAGTGTATCAAGGGTAAACAAACAAACAAGACTAGATTAGGTGCCGAGAGAGCTTCAGAAGTCTTAGAATTGATACATTCGGATATTTGTGGGTCATTTCCTACATCCTGTAGAAATGGTCAACAATACTTTATCACATTCATAGAGGATTACTCTCGTTATGTGTATCTATATCTCATTCATGAGAAGTCCCAGTCAATAGACGTGTTGAAATCATATAAGGCCGAAGTTGAAAATCAATTAGGCAAAAGGATTAAAACCATTAGATCTGACCGTGGTGGTGAATAGTATGGTAGATATGATGGTTCAGGTGAACAACGTCCAAGGCCATTTGAGAATTTCCTAGAGGAATGTGGGATCGTTCCTCAATACACTATGCCAGACAGTCCTAGCATGAATGGTGTAGCTGAGAGACGAAACCGAAAATTAAAGGATATGGTGAGGAGCATGATTTGTCATAGTACCTTACCAGACTCACTCTGGGGAGAGGCATTAAAAACTACAGCATACATACTTAATAGAGTTCCAACTAGCTATTAAAACCCCACATGAACTATGAACTGAGAAAAAAACCCAGTATAAAGCACTTACATATTTGGGGTTTTCCAGTTGAGACAAGTCCTTATAGGCCAAATGAAAAGAAACTAGACTCTAAAATAATTAGTAGCTATTTTGTTGGATACTCCGAAAGGTCAAGGGGGTACAAGTTCTATGATCCCACATCAAGAACTATTTTTTAGACGGATAATGTCCGGTTCTTTGAGGATGTTGAGTTTGGGGGGTGCGGAGATAAAGTTAGAGATTTTATCTTTGAAAAAGAACATGTGTCTCTTCCCTCAGTTATTGTTGATCATGATCAGAGTGTTGTCATTTCTGACATGGATCATGAAACAACTCCAGTTCAAGACAATCTTGATAATCTCCCTAATCAAATTCCTGACATTATTAATGAGGATCAAACTCAACAATCTCAAGAACATTATGTGTCATTAAGGTGATCCACTAGAAAGAGGAGAAGTGCAATGTCGGATGACTATATTGTATTTCTCCAAGAACATGAGGTAAACTTGAAAATGGTGGAAGAAATTCTTGTCTTCCTCCACGAACAAGAAATAGATTTTGGACTTGTGGAAGATGATCCAATCAACTTCCGCCAGGCTATGGAAAATTCTAAATCTCAAAAGTGGATTGATGCCATGAACGATGAAATTAAGTCCATGAGTGACAATGACGTTTGGGAGCTTGTCTTATTGCCCGAAGGTGTAAAACCCATTGGTTGCAAATTGATATTTAAAACCAAGAAGGATTCACAGGGCAATATCATAAGATTTAAAGCTCGTCTTGTCGCTAAGGGCTACACTCAAAAGGAAGACATTGACTTTAAAGAGACTTTCTCTCCGGTTTCATCGAAAGACTCTTTTAGGATAATAATAGCACTAGTGGCTCATTTTGACCTTGAGCTTCATCAAATGGATGTTAAAACAGCGTTTCTTAATGGTGACATTGAAGAAACAATTTATATGGAGTAATCAGAAAACTTTGTTTCGGGAGATCCAAAGAAAATGGTTTGTAAATTAAAGAAATCCATCTATGGGCTCAAGCAAGCTTCCCGTCAGTGGTATCACAAGTTTCATAATGTCATTACATCTTTTGGTTTTGAACCAAATATAGCTGATGACTGTATATACCACAAGTTCAGTGGGAGTAAGCATATTTTTCTGGTTTTATATGTCGATGACATACTGCTTGCCAGCAACGATATAGGCTTATTGCACGAAACTAAGAGATTTCTTTCAAAGAAATTTGAAATGAAAGATCTTGATAACGTCTCTTTTGTATTAGGAATTCAGATACATCGAGACCGCCTCAAACGTGTTCTCGGACTCTCACAAAAAGGCTATATCGATAAGGTTCTTAAGAGATATGACATGCAGCCTGTTGCTAAGGGGGACAAATTTAGTCTCAATCGGTGCCCAAATAATGGTTTTGAAAGCAAAGAAATGGAGAAGACACCTCATGCTTCGGTTGTAGGGAGTCTAATGTATGCTCAGGTTTGCACACGACCTGATCTAGCATACATAGTTGGGATACTAGGCAGATATCTCAGCAATCCGGGAATAGACCATTGGAAGTCAGCCAAAAGGGTCATGCGATTCTTACAAAGAACAAAAGATTACATGCTCGCATATCGGAGGTCGGATCAACTTGAGATCATTGGGTATACCGACTCCGATTTTGCTGGGTGTCAGGATAGTCTGAAATCTACATCAGGCTATATCTACATGCTTGTTGGAGGAGCTATCTCTTGAAGAAGCATCAAACAATCTCTTACAGCTACTTCCACAATGGAAGTAGAATTTATAGCATGTTATGAGGCATCCAATCAAGGACTATGGCTGCGAAATTTTGTTACTGGACTGCGTATAGTGGACAACATTAAAAGGCCACTCAAGCTATTGTGTGACAACAGGTCAGCAGTCCTTTATGCTAAAATCAACAGCAGTTTGACCAAGGCAAAGCATATGGACGTCAAATTTCGAGCTATGAAAGAAAGAGTACAAAAAGGACAATTGTCCATAGAACACATCAGTACTAACTCCATGGTTGCGGATCCGCTCACTAAGGGATTGCCACC
>LIEC01012377.1:49683-74511 GCA_001925005.1 Drosera capensis
AAAACTTTGTTTCGGGAGATCCAAAGAAAATGGTTTGTAAATTAAAGAAATCCATCTATGGGCTCAAGCAAGCTTCCCGTCAGTGGTATCACAAGTTTCATAATGTCATTACATCTTTTGGTTTTGAACCAAATATAGCTGATGACTGTATATATCTCAAGTTCAGTGAGAGCTATATCGATAAGGTTTTTAAGAGATATGGCATGCAGGATTGTAAACCAGGTGACACCCGTGTTGCTAAGGGAGACAAATTTAGTCTCAATCAGTACCCAAAGAATGGTTTTGAAACCAAAGAAATGGAGAAGACACCTTATGCTTCGGCTGTAGGGAGTCTAATGTATGCTCAGGTTTGCACACGACCTGATCTAGCATACATAGTTGGGATACTAGGCAGATATCTCAGCAATCCGGGAATAGACCATTGGAAGTCAGCCAAAAGGGTCATGCGATTCTTACAAAGAACAAAAGATTACATGCTCACATATCGGAGGTCGGATCAGCTTGAGATCATTGGGTATACCGACTCCGATTTTGCTAGGTGTCAGTATAGTCTGAAATCTACATCAGGCTATATAGGTATCATATCAAGGATTATGGCTGTGAAATTTTGTTACTGGAGTGTGCCTAGTGGATAACATTAAAAGGCCACTCACGTTATTGTGTGACAATATATCAGTAGTCCTTTATGCTAAAAACAACTGCAGTTTGTCCAAGACAAAGCATATGGACGTCAAATTTTGAACTGTGAAAGAAAGAGTACAGAAAAGCCAATTGTCCATAGAACACATCAGTACTAACTCCATGGTTGCGGATCCGCTCACTAAGGGATTGCCACCCAAAGTGTTTCATGAGCATATTGCTTATATGGGTGTCAAATCAGTTGAGTATTATGGATTTTAGTGGGAGTTTGTTGTAAAGTATTTCTATGGTGTCAAACATATATTTGGTTAATTATGTTTTTCTTTCAAGTTGTATCTGCAAATTTACAGTTTTAAAGTTTAATATACTCTTACAGTGTTGAGATTGATCTCGATAAAGTTTCAGGTGGACCAGTTGGAAATAGACATTCTATTTCGGACCACACTTTATATTATTTCCATGCTACACACCTATACTTGATCCATATCGTTGATTATATTGATATACGTGATCATTGTTGGATCTAGTTATGTCAATGTAGCATAGATCTTGTTGATTCTATGTTGATATGATTGATGGACCGGATTAATCGATGACGATTACAAGTTGATGGCATTATTGAGCTATTAAGGTTATATTGTAACATACAATATTAAGGTTTGTGCATGTACATGAATATGTCATCCAAGTGGGAGATTGTTGGATTAATGGACTCATATTATATGTACATGGACAATTTACGGATTAATTGTATGTTATGTGCTATCTTTCGGTTTGGCCCAAATATTAGTGGTCCTACGGATATTAATATTAAGTGGGCTAATATGTCATCTCATAAAGTATAGGACCCAATTGTGTAGATACTTACTGGCTTGATCCTAATTGTATAGATCCTATACTGGTTCTTAACCCTAATGATGGGCTGATTAAGGTTAAGAACCACTATATATATAAAGGTTATGGTCCCCGGTTGAACATACGTTACATCTTTCTAGTATCCCATCGCGAGAGAGAAACCCTAGCGTGTGTATCAACTCGAAGACTCTAATCCTAGGCGATCTTCAATACAAATTAAAGACTTATTCTTATGGATTCAGGTACGCTTCCGCTTATGATTTATTCTAAATAATTCGATATGAAGGTTACAGTTATTTATGTGGATTAATTCCAACATACATCTCATCCAACCATAAGAAATGGCCTAGTAACATTCCCTTTTCCATAGATGAAGATCCATACACGATTGCAATAGAAATCGAGAGTAGCTACTCGGCCTGGTGGCATGATGATCACGGTCACAAATGGATTATCTTTCTCAATGATTCTCTTTGTAGCATATCCGTTCTTCCCGAGTAACTCAGGTCACTCGTACTTGTGTCCTGTCGCGATCCATTACCATTAGTATAAACTGTATAAACTGAATGAGAAAGAAAAAGGGTTTATGGAATAAGATGATAACATTATGTGTTGTTAGAAATTAATGAATGGTGAAACTTATTTAATAAATATAAAATTCAGTAAGAATGAAGTATTTGTATCTATCGAGAAACAAATTCAGCAAAAGTCTTGAACTAATGTTAAAAGACTCATTATTTTATTAAAAAACACTCATTCCAGTATATCTAGCAGTGTTCCATAATGAAAAACGAAATATATGTCTCAACGCACCATGAATCAAGTATTAAAAACACCCAAGATATTGACAAAATACTCATCACAGCAACTGGATGTCTCATCAAATTCCAACCCAAACCTCATCAAAATCCGATCCAGTCCATCAACCCAAGAATCGAACCCTGCCCACCCAGGCCCATTTACCCTCCAAGCCCAACACATCCACATCATCATCCATCATCAGATTCACCACTCAAAACCTCGAAACTCGCGTCACTGTCCTCACTTCCCGAAATCTCGAGATCGTCGCCGTCGATCCACAATGACGAAGAGGAGAAAGATCGAGAAGAAGTCGCCGCCGGCGAAGAAGATGAAGACGAGAAAATTCGAACCTGAGTCTACTGAACCGGCGGCGGCGACTGAACCGGAGGAGAAGTTGACCTCCGAGGATTGGTGCTTCGTGTGCAAAGACGGCGGACTCCTCATCGTCTGCGATCACAAGTATTGTCTTTGTTAATTTTTGTTGATTGTTTGTGATTATGTGGTTTGATTTTGGGGAATGTGGCTTGTGGTGAGGTGTGGCGGTGTCGATTCGACTAGAGTCGTGTGATTAGAATGTTGATTTGGAGTTGCATGTGGTGGATTTGTGAAGGAGAGGGTGTTGTGAGGAGTGTGGGGTCCGTGATGTGGTGAATGTTATCTGTGACGATTTGTTAAGTTTAGTGTGGGCGTATATGGTACGCGAGGGAGTTAAAGAGTATCTGGTCGCTATGATCATGGTTGTTGTGATCTGGTGATGGATTTATCGCGAATGTGAGTTCTTTTTCGGCTTTTAGTGGTTGCATGGTTCTGATTGAGAACTGTTGTTTGAGATTGTGGTGAATGGAATCATTAACTGCCTTCGTTCTGTGTATTAGGATTGGTTTAGATGTGGCCGATTTGTGAGATTTTTACATCTTAGGTGTCGACTGCTCTACAATGCCTGGGGAATCTCAGGTCGGTAACTCTAGGGGAACGCTTAGGGCCATCAGGGTGTAATTGTTGGCACCTTCTACCAGTGGAAAAGAATAAAAATACGAATTTCTGTTTTAACTTTTATGGCTTTTCCTTGGGTGAGGTTTCTCTGAGTTTTGAATTCCAGTTGTTCTACAAACATTTCAATCAATTACCAATCCATGCTTCGATATTGAAGGAGATACAATTTCCTGAAAAAAGCAAGCATGCGTGGAAAGGAGCAACTAGCAGAATGAGAAAGGAATGTAAAAGAAATAAGGGGAATGTAATCAAGAAGACTTCAAGAAGAATAAGTAGCAACCCTAATAGTTGACTACCTAGGTGTGGGCCGTTGTTCGAATGCCCAAGAATTCCAAATAGGCAACTCTGGGTATTTGATTACCGGGGCACCAAGGCCGCCTTAGGTTCTCCGACAATCATCCAAGCGCCAGCTTCCAGTTAAAAGTGTTACAAATTCCTGCTTACCTCTTTTGGCTTTTATTTGGGAGAGACTTCTCACATTTAAAAGGTTTCTACTTTCGATCATTTTGCCAACATTTCAATCGGCAGTATTCCTCTTTTCTGCCTTCTAGAATTCCTGAAATTGCAAAAGTGCACTTGACAATAACTGATTAGCTCTAGGCATGATCCGTCTTTTGTTCCAGATTGAGTCCCTGCTTCTTATGACTAAATTAAGAAATCAATGAAACTAGCTGCTGGTACAATACAAACTTTTGAGAAGTGATAAGATGATATGTTACAATCAGTAGTGTGGCTTTGATAAAGTGTTGGTGCATTTTCCATACATCTTGCATTGTACGAACACCGCTTTCAAGGCTTTACGATTACAATGGGATGTATGAACTCGAGGGCCATTATTTTGACCCTGCAGCAAAACAAGATAAAATGGTTTATTTCTTTCCCATTCAAGTATTAATGTTGTCCTCTTCATTATTATTTTTTCTTTTTTTATCCAAAAAAAGAAGTTGTCCTCTTCTTGTTTTTGAAGAATAACATACTTGTCATGTTTCTAGGGATTGTATAAAGTCTTACCATCCTGATTGTGTCGGAAAGGAAGAATCTTTTGTAGACGCAGGAGAAGACTGGATTTGTGGTAAGTTCAACAAAATGGAGGCTTCATCGTGTGGCTGATGCTTCTTGTGTAAATCATGTTTCTCGTGTCCTTCACATGCTTCTTTTCTACATATAGGGCATGGTGGTGAGCATGTTGATGATTTATTTCGATATGGTTTTCCGCGGAAGGAAAATATCTGATTGTCTTCTTCTGCTGGTTGGTCTGTTGTTTCTGCTTTAAAAGAGAGAGAGAGATGAAAAAAACTTGCTGGTTATAATTGATTATATCTCTTTCTTTGCGGTAACATTGTTCACCTACATTGCAAGGTCGTTTCCTCTGGACGAATAAAAAAAAAAAATCATTGACGTGTTTCCTCTCTTCACGAGATTATATTCAAAACTGTATCTCTGATTACCTAAGTTTGTGTAGAAAGCTATTTGAGCAGAATCAAACTTAAGTTCTTAGCTTTTTCACCTTTAAAACCAAAATCTTATTACACTCTTTTCTTTTTCTTTTTTTTTTTTTTTTTTTTTTTTGGGGGGGGGGGCGCTTCTTTCTATATATAATTGTGTATTTTTTTCCTGCAAGGCAGTTAATTGTGTATTTTGATTGGACAGTAATAAAAGTTTTAACATTTCAGATTGGCATGCTTGCTACGTCTGCCACAAAAGTTCTAAAATTAAATGCATCTGCTGTCCGAAAGCTGTATGTAGAAGTTGCCTCTGTGGTGCCGATTTTGCGCAGCTCAAAGGACAGAAAGGTCTCTGTGACGAATGTCTAATGCTTGCTTTACTTGTAGAAGAAGGTTTGGGTGTTGATTCAGATGGGGTATGTACGTTAAGCTATCATTATGATTGTAGGTTCTTTTAGCGTTCATTCTTATATTTGTTCTGCTGGCTTTGAAATGCTGGTTTATGAAAGAAGAGAGCAAAGAAAGAGATCTGCTTAGTTCATATCAAAATGGGAAAATCTTTTTCTTAGATTAACATTATTACCCACCCCCTCTCCAAAAACCTCATAGAGAAGGTTGTATGAAACAAAACTGATATTAAGTTACTTCTATAGATTCTTCATATCTCATACAGTATGTCACAACTTGAGTTATGTAAGGAAAGAAGTTCTTGTTACGTCTGCCCATAAAATTTGGAGCAGATATCATCAGGATTTCCTGTTTTTAAGCCAAATGTACAGAATCATTACTTCATCTCCTATCTCCATTGGCACATATTTACTTTTTTTAGTGTTGGTACTTAGCAGGGAGTACTATATTACCTCCGTATGCTAAGATCAAAACTTTCGAAAGGTTTCAATTAGAAGTCTGCTGTGAGTGGTGATTCAAGTTCATGATCTCTACTACCATGCTGGGGAAGGAAAAAGGTTGAATGGAAACGTGTACACTTCTCCGCCATTGTTTTGCCATCACTTTAAGATAGTTTATGACTTTATGTGGCGATCAATCTCTTGTATTCCTAGCTTTCCTAATTCATTTTGTTAAGCACATTCTTTTCTCGATAGGTCCAGGAGTATTTCAATTAGGAATTTCTTGACCTCACTGAATCTGTGAGTAAGATCAGAGCTAAAACTATGAACATTACAATAGTATAAGAAACTCTTTTTTTCATATCATTAACAGGAGCTTCGCTAATAAGGAAGCCGGTCTTGTCGGATTTTATATCAGATAGAGAAGATTCTGCCAAAGTAAATGCTCAAGCCCTGTTAAAGGAAGTGCTCAAGCATTAACTTGGTTAAGAAGCATTATCTTAGATTCTTCATCTGTCTGATCTTGGAATGAACTAGATCCTCAACTTCAGAAAATTTTGTCCATTGTCAATCAGAAGAACCAGGTGAATGGCTACTGATACTGCTTACATGCTTCTTATTTCCAGGAAAAGGTAGACTTGAAAGATCGCGAAACTTATGAAGGTCTTTTTAGGGAATACTGGGAGATAATCAATGAAACAGAAGGTTTCACTTTGGAAGACCTACATTCTGCAGATGCCCGGCTGAGGAAGGGTGAGAAAAAGAAGTCTAATTCTCACCTTTCTGACTCTGATTCTGATGAATATACCATGAATGGAGAAAAACAAGAAGCCTCATCTGATGACAATGGCAGTGAAGATCACGGCAGCGAAGATGATGAGATAAATGAACCAGCCAGGAAAGCTAATTGGTCAAAAGCTTCATTGAAAGGACACAAAGGATCAACCAAAATTGAGTTTGTTGGCTGGGCTTCAAAGTCTTTGCTGGATTTCCTTACGTCTATTGGTAAGGACACTGACAAGCAACTTACTCAGGATGATGTGGAGTCAATAATCGTCAAGTATGTCCAAGAAAATAGACTTTTTCATCCAGAGAAAAAGAAGAAGGTTGTATGTGATGCACGGTTGCGTTCTCTTCTCGGAAGGAAATTAATAAGTGTATACAAAATAAATGATCTTCTGGAGGCCCATTTTGTTGAAAATTTAGAACTCTCGGAGGAGGATGAATTGGAGCACGGTTTCGAAGATGATAGAGAGAATGATTCGTCTCCTTTTGATAAGAGAAAATGGAGCTCATACAAGCCATGCCAGCGAAAAGAATCAGTCACCAAAAAGGATCAGATAAAGGAAACAAAATCTGGATATTTTAATGCAGAGAGTTCTCCTACTGAAATTTCTATAAGCCGCTTTGCATCTGTAGTCCCGAAAAACATTAAGCTTGTATACTTGAAGAGGAGTTTGGTGGAGGAAATGTTGAAGCATCCCGAAAGTTCTGAATGCAAAGTGGTTGGAACCTTTGTTAGAGTGAAGTCGGCCACAATTGATTGTAAGCATTCTCATCAGCTTCAGCAGGTGACAGGTAATATCCAGAAATAATTGATCATGAAATCCCATCATTATCATTTACTACTAATTGATGAGAGTTGCCTAAAAAACCAAAAGAAGTATAAATAAGGTCCAATTTCATTTTTGGCTCATTTCACTTAACAAGGAAGACTGAACAGATTTTATCCAAAAAAAAAAAAAACACTGAACAGATGGATGTGACTTGGAGTTTGTTATACTCCAAAAAAAAAAAAACTCGTTTTGTTAGGAGCTCGTTCAAGCTCGTTCGATAGCTAAATGAGCCAAACACGAACAAAATCCTCAGCTTGTTTAGCTAAACGAACGAGCTTTGAGCCTAGCTCGGGCTTGAGCTCGGCTCGAGAAGGACTCGACTCGGTAAAAGCTCGATAATGACTATACAATAAATTAAATCTATTGGTTTATATTAAATATATGTTAACTATATATTTTCAAAAGCATTATTTTATACTCACTTCATCTCATATTAAATGCAACACTCTCAATTATTGTATTATTCAACACGTATTTTGAGAAGCTTCATTTATCGTCTTAATTACGCAAGAAAATCATGGCAATGACGTCAAGTTGAAGTACATAACTTAAATTATCATTAGTGTTTCACAATAATTTTTCAAGTTTGATCGTTCCGCAACGCGACTCAAACTTTGTCTCAACAGGTGTATTTTTCAAACTATTGCAAATAATTCGGGATGGAGGTTTGAAGTGAATTTAGTTCTAAACGAGCCCTTGATGAACCGAGCCGTAAACGAGCTCGAAAGAGGCATAAATGAGCGAGACTTTAAACGAGCCGATCCTGAGAAAAGCAAACACCTAAACGGCTCGGCTCATTTTACACCCCTACCTGCATTTATTCTCTTCATGCTGCTACACATTGCTTATTGTATACTGCCACTTTGTTCTTCAATAATTTGGTTGGCTTAATAGTTGAAATTGCTGCCAGTTCTTGTTTGTTTATGTCATTGTAGGCATCGAAAGAACCTCATTGGATGAAATAAAAATGAGTGTTTTGCTGAAAGTTTCAAATATCCCAGATGATATACCTATTAGCATGCTCTCAAATGATGATTTCTCAGAGGTTAGTTGGATCAGTTCAATGCAGGAACATCCATTTCATTATTTGTTTCTTCTATTACTTCTTATCATGCATTCACAGGTGCCAATCACTTTCCATGTTTTTGCAGCATTTATATTTATTTGCATGGACTCTCTAGATACCGTAGAGAGTGATAAAAGGTTACGAGTACCAATCATGCTATGCCACTTTATTATTTCCGGGCCCACTACCACATAAATCCTTGCTGATGTTCAGGTGGTGGGTGTGCATTAGTGTATTTACCTAATAAATAATTTTTCTGAGCCACATACACAAAAGGTTTTGAGATCGATCATGCTACCTTGGTATGGTATTTTCAATTTTGCATGAGATGGTTTATTGTATTGCTCCTATTTCACATACTCAAAGCTCTAAAGGGGCATTTGATTGGACATTTGATTCAAGTACTGATCTCTATTCAATTACTGAGCTTTTGAAAGTATGGTTTTTCAAGCTAAAATTACACTTGTTGATAATGTGTTGCTGGTAAATGTGTAACGTGGGTCAAGCAATAAGAAAGCTGCACCTATGACCTAGCAGGAATAGAGTCAAATGTGGTGTTTATGATAGTGGCGAGAATTGTGACCATTCTTTTAGTTCCAAATGTTCTTGGGCAGTTTTTAACGCGGGTTGATGTTACTCTAGCCTGAACCTGATGGAACAGGTTTACTTTGGGTACGTTGAATCAGTTGATTGTTTGTTCGACAATGGTCCTTTTCTTGTTATGCAGGAGGAGTGCGAAGATTTGCGTCAGAGAATTAAAAATGGATTTCTCGAAAAGCTAACAGTGGTATGCAGTCTATGATGAGTTTAGAATTGATGAAGCTTACAACAAGCTCCTAATGATTCAATCCCTTGTGTAAAGAAACTGCAATGGATAATCTTTGTAACTTTGTTACTGTCCATTGGTTAATTTTTCCTTTTCCTTTTATTGTTATTTTATCTCATTTTTTCTGTCCATTGGTTTGACGTTTTTTTTCTTGTGGATTGCTATTGTTTAAGAAGCATGCTTGTTCTGTCAGGTGGAGCTTGAGAAGAAGGCCAGGAGTTTGCATGAGGATATAACTAAGCATGTGGGTATTTTCTCTTTAATTTCGGTGTTAACTAGTCACTTTGAAATCATGAACAAAATGAGTAAATGAGACCTTCATCATGCTTACCTTTCTTGAGCACGTGGTTGTGGTGGAAATTCTTGTTTCATTCCTGTCGCAATCTTTATTACCTGTAGTATATGCAGAAGGACTTATCCTTAAACCTGCTACATTCTGGTGTAGCAATCTTCCCAATATTGTGTTAGGTATCCTTTTTTTTTTTTTGGTTGTTTTGCATTTACCAACATGTGGTATGCAAAGAAGGAGATGCAAACTAACTGCACGAGTACGAGATCCACATGGTTCATGAGTCCATGACATCTTTATAAAATCTCACAAGTTACCTTACCATAACTCCCTGATTTTTGACCTGTTACTTTTTTGTGTAACTTCCGCTCAGTGGATTGCCAAAGAGCTGGTTCTTCTGAAACATTGGATTGACCTGGCGAATGAGAAAGGGTGGAGAAGTAAATATCCTTCGCTACATATTTCATTTGCATGTATTTTCATTGTCATGAATAGAATGATCGATATTTACAGCAGTTATTTCTTAGTTTATCTGTTATACGTCATTTTCTTGGACTACTGTAATAGTGGTATGCATTAATTGTCATTAATTGTTCGCACAAATGTCAGGATGCTTGAACCTAGTTATCGGGGTCTCTAACCGCTCTTCACTTCTGCATATGAGAAACTATGTTTCCAAGTGCGATTTGCGGCAGAAGTTCATAGAGTTTAGACCCGTAGTAGGGTTCCAAGAACCTGCGTACAATCATGTTTTGAGTGCTTCTTTGCTCACAGTTATGCCATTATAATCTGATGAGAGTTTCATCCTTGACCTATCTTGTCTCTTACACTCTTTGAGTACTTGGAGAGAAGAGAGATGTTGGAGTCACCTGAAGAGCAATCACGATTGCTCAAAGAAGTCCCTAAAGTGATACCGGAGATAATTGAGCTAAGCCCTACCCCTGAGGACTCTCCGCATAATGATGGTCTTGAAAACCTTTCTGCACAAGAAGCAACTATCGAACAGAGGTTGGAAATCCCTAGTTCTCAGGATACCAAAGCATCCTTCACAATTGACACAGGTCTAGTATCAATTCTCTTCCGACTTTTGACATTTGATTTGGAGATATCAACGGCTCTTGAGCTTCTTGCCTTTGTTGATTTAGAAACTTCCATGCATTATCACTTTTAGTAACTTGTTGATATAATATTCTCTTCTTGCCTTTCTCTACTGCATCTTATCCATCGATGCATTATGGTTTCCTCTTCTATGTCCCATAGAGTTCTTTGAAATGTCGGCGGTGTTGATATCCTTTTGACACAAAAATATAAATTGGATCTTTTTAGGTGATGAAGATGTCAGCCGAAGTTTTATTTCCAAAATAGTCAATGCTAGTCTGAACGGAAGCATTGGCAAGGAAAAGGAAGCTAATGGTGCAATCGCTGCTCAGAATGAAAAAAAGGTATGAAATGTCCATATTCCGTAAGCTGTGTAGGAATTTGGTATCGGTATCAACGTAGCTTTTTGTTTGAGAAACACAGATTGTTATACCCGAAGGCCAAACCTTTGCCTGAGCTTATTTTCTACTCCTAGCTTCTCCATCCACCCAAACGAATTCTACCATGTTAATACAGCAATCTTCTACTCATGAACAAACTTCTGCAACCTTTGTATGTGGACCTGAGACCGGTTGTGAATGGATAGAAACCTGAAGCTTGGTACAATAAAATGTCAGGCAGTTTATGTCTAGAATGCTAGTCATTTATCACTTTATGATGCTTACATTTATGAGGCATTGTTCCTCGGCACATTATCTCCCTGAGAACACTGAACTGACTCATTATCTCGGTTTTACGGTTCCTTTGGGAAGTTTGTTACTTTTTACAGGAGACAGGCTGTGGGGAGAAGAAGCTGAACCTGTTTTGAGATTTCTAGGTAAATTTAAGCGCTCCCTTTTATGGCGAATCCAATTCTATATCTGGTTTTCATGCACATACTGATTACTATTAGACATCCTTTATCCTCCTTTGAGAGCTGCTTCTTGCTTGGTATTCTTGCTATTATTTTTTGGAACTTGCTGGGTGATTCAGCTCACCACTTTGAACCCTCTTTCGTGTTTTTTTTCCCCCAGGTACTTGGTTACCGTAGGCTAACGCAGGTATTGGGCACAGATGTTTGGGAAGGATGTTTGTGTAAATAGTAGCTAGGTCTGTCTATTTTGCCCCTCATGGATACTCAGCTGGATTTGTGTATGGATTAGCGTAGCTACATGGGTTTGCTAACAATGATGGTTATCGTAAGTTAGGTTCTGATTTGCAAGGTCAAGTAGAACGTAAGATGAAAAAGATGTTTGCTCCAGGTAATTATCTTGATCTTACGTAGATGTAAGGGAATTATGGTGTGAAAATATTGTGTTGTAATGTTGCTGTCCCTGATTTGTTTTGATCAAGATCGCACCTGGAACTTGAATTTTATGGCCACAATCGATCATTCTCATCTTGCAATGCAGAAGGATTAAGAAACAGATCTCTCGGCCGTGTAATCCCTTTGCAAAACCATTGATCTGATCCATCAAGCACCATGCAATTCGAATGAAATTATGCATCATGCAGCAAACACTCAGCATGAATTTACTTCATACTCAGATAAAGTATATGACATAATTGAGAGCAAATAACATGCTCAAAAAAGAGATCACACGCATCCACGGTGATCACATGTATCACACGAATCACAAGCAGCCAATCATATGAGGATCCCCATAACTCGAAACCTTATGTACTGGACCGTTTCAAGTAAGCCAAGACACTTATGCTTGTGAGAACAATCGCGCCTGCCAAAACTCCCGAGTGGACTGGACTCCATCCGGTTCTGTGCATGGTGGATGTTTGGGTCTCCGGTCGTTTTTGTAGGGTTGAATCAGGGAACTCCAAGTGCAACCTCAATACCTGGAGAATAAACATAACATGTAAAAGCTGCAAGCAGAAATCGAAATCTATCAACGGGTGAAAAAACAAAATCATAATGACGCTTAAACAGACTCAAAGAATAAATTACTCAACCCTAGATCTCAAAGCCGACCATTGGTCATAGATTGAAAATCGAAAGCAAAGCATGGATCAGGATCAGCATACCAACCACCACGAGAGCTCTCGACCAACAATGGTTTTTAGGTTGTACGTCAGTGAACAAGACTACAAGAATTACCTTTTGTCCCACGGATCGAGCATGAATGACAGCCCCATTTAAGTCGCTATCGGATGTCAGCAGAACTTTATCGCCTTCATCATCTTCATACTACAAGCATCACAGCCCAAAAGAAAGAGAAGCTCGTTATTGGAGAGTTTGACAGGAAAGGGTAAAGGAACATCGCGACAAGCTTAAAACCTCACCAAAAGTAGAGGGCGAGTTTGATCTTTATCAGCACCTATTCTTAGTAGAACGGCAGACATGAGTTCTTCTAAACTCTCAGTGCCTGACGAATTTTCAGATGGCAAAAATAGCAAAAATTGAACAGAAAATATAAATAGTAAATAGACAATATCAGATGCACAGAACCCGTAGCCAAATATACTACTGAAGTTCACAATCATGGACTTGAACTTAGGCATGTTCGAATTTGTACCAAAAAAGAATATCAGGACTTACCATAGTTAAAACGGTGCACGCGTCCCTTGAAGTCCTCAAACTTGAACGAAATGGAATTCCCAAGGCCAAGCGAAGGGTATCTTCCCATATCTGTTCCTTCCGATGCCATCATTGCTGACATTTCACTATAATAAAAATCAGAAGTATATATATAACTTTGACAAAGTATATCAGCAAAAAGTCACAAGACGAGAGCAGAATAACGAAATAGCATCTCAGCTGTACCTATGAGTATCAGAATCATCAGGCGCTTCCAAGGCAAGGGCTGAATCCCAAAACTTCTGCATCATTGTGCTTGCCATTTCATTCATGGCTCCGGAGCTGTTTTCCACCTTGAGCATAAATTGGCAGATAAGTAAGAGATACTCCTCCGTACTAGATACTCAGACAGCACCTAATTTTTCATTAAAAATTGACCTAGAAAGTTAATAGATTGTAAATTTGACAATAATTTTGTTGAGGGAGCTAAAATTAGCCATCTTAGGTTTTTCACTGAGCAATAATATGCGCAATCGTTTATCCAAAAAAAAAATTAGCCATCTTAGGTTACTCTAATACCAATATATTGCATTCGCTAAAGGGCACAAACGACATTAGAAGTCATCACATAAGTACCAACTCAAATGGCAGTACACACATAATTGATTGAGACAAAAACACACAGTTGATTGAGACAAAACTCAAATTAGAATATCAACTATGCATTGAATGTAGTAGAAATTTACCATGGAAATCGCAGCATGAGTTAGCTGCAGCACATCCAAACAGCAGACAATGGATCCATCTGCATAATGTTGGAGACTTGGAGGCTGTTGTCAGTTCCTTTAGAATGAACAAAGAAGTACAAAGTTCTCAGTTCCTAACCTTTGTCGGTGACGGGAAGATGTAGGAATTTCCCATCATGCATTACGTGTAATGCTTCGAGGATTGTTGTCTCCGTCGTTGCACATTCCGGATTTGGGGTCATTACCTTCACAAGTAGACATGCAATTCAGGGATGAATTATCCAAATGCAGAAACATGCAAGTTTCTTTAATAGCCTTACATGCATCATATATATTTACAAACAGCGATATGGAACAATTATTACAGAACAATCAAGGCAGACAAGTGAACATTTGTGGGGCATGAAGACATCAGACTAATTGACAGAAAGTTGTTCGGGTATGCCCTACCACCAGAACAGTACGTGAACAAACAAACAAACAAGATAATTTGGCATCGCTTGGGACGACAAACTTGGCGGTTAAGGACATCAACAAAAAGACTACCATAAACAGAGATCGATCTCGACAACACACCACACTTAACTCACCCTCGTGAAAAGGGGGAATGAGAAGAAGTGGGAAAACATTTTAGAACCATATATAATACTCCCTCCGTTCCATAAAAATTACAACAATTGTCTTATTTGGATGTCTCATAAAACGTGAAAACATTTTCTTATTTTGAATTTTTTTCCTATAAAACTACTACTGAAATATCCTTATTTTTTATTTTATATCACATCAACTCATCTCATTATTATTTTTTTCTCGTTTTCCTTTTATCACTCCTCTCTCCCCCATAATCATAAAGACAGAAAAGATCAAAACTCATAAAATCAATATACACATAAATTCCCATGCTAAATCAAATCATTATAATTTTTATAGAACCGAGGGAATATTGATTTTGCTCAAAACAATTGCACGTGTTTGACATTGAACTCAGTTCAACTAAAAGGCATTTTTGTCGAAGGCTTTGCTGAAAACCAATTCTGCAAAAGCCTGACAAGGTTAATAGACCCACAGCATATATTTAACACCTCGCCTCATGCGATTTCCTTCATGCACTAAGAAGCATTGACATCAACAATACATTGGTCCACCACAAACCAAGTGTCAAACAATCCCATACTAAAACCATACTTGTTCTAATACCAATATCACCTTGAGTAACCAACTCTACCAAAGGTCTACAGTTTATGATAAAAGCTATATGTATCTTAACTTACATCAACAGCTGCAAAAGGTAGTTTGCTAGTTTTATAGCGGCAGAGATCAATTGTGATCAACCTAGTGGCTAACTCCCCCGCTAATGTCAAGACAAAGGTGGATAATGCAAGCATTGACACCACTGCAGTGCAAAGCAACTTGCTTTCCAACACATTCAATATTTGAAACATTTAGCTGGATATGGATTGTTTGGTAAATATTTAAAGAGGTTCGTTGACTCTACATGGTCAAGAGAACGAGGGTTACTCAATGAGATGGGACAAGAGTAGTGCGCCCAAAGTTGGATAAATGAGTGGTGTGACCGATGAGTTGCACTAAAAGCAGACAAGTACATGAAAAGGATGCGCTGCTAAAATTGGTAATGCTTAAACAAGTAGAAAATGAATTTCCATAATGAATATTACAAAATCAAGAGTAGAACTAGGAATCTGGAGTAACCTTTTCGACCAAAGTAAGCTCAGGTGATAGATTTTGTGCAACCACTCTCATAAGAATATCCTTTGATCTGCATATTCAATGCCGAATGGCATGAGCACCAATTCAAGCAGGCTTAATTTCATGCTAACGAGAAGGGTAATACCTCCATCCATAAAACCAAAAGAACAGAGTCACGAAGATTAGAACAATACGTTAGTATCCCCTGGATCTTGTTTCCAGACAATATGATAACTGAGCTAACGCGGTTTTCCTTCATCCTTTTCGCAGCAACATGCACTGGATCTGATGGCGATACAGTGGCAACCCTGAAAAACATTAATATCTAAGAATCTTTAATCAAACACATGAGTCAACCTGTATACTGTAGATTAAAGCGTACTTGGTGTTCTCCGTGATGATGGTTGACAAAGATGGCTTAAACATCCTGTCCCTGAGTGTCTCAATAAATGCATATGGAGCTGGAAAAAAGCGAGAGAAATGTTATGGAAATGAGATATTAACGATTTTAAAGTACAAACATCTGGGACAAAGCTGAGAAACGTGCAACGGATAAAGGCTAATTTGAAAAAAAAAATTATATTCTGCACAAGGATTTCTCACTTAAGTAGATACAACGACGCCATACAACATGCCACCATCAGAAAACAGTTTTTGAAAAAATCACCACGGAAATTTTCCTTCGCAACTAGATAAGTATGTGAAACTGATGGATGAAGCCTTGGCCGACATGGATAGTTAAGCTGGAACTTATATGCTGATAAGTGATAACCTTGTACTACTGAACTACTTATCACTGAGAAGCATTCCTTCTTATTATGATTCAGATACGGTTATTATTGAAAATGCACACCATGGACTCCACAACCATCCAAAACATGCAGAAGAACTAATAACATCAAGAGAAAAAAATAAAACTAAAAATCTAGGTTTCTTTTTTAGCATTGACGATTGATAACATTTTCCACACATAGAATGTGCCTTGTTTTATAAAATTGTTAGCTACGAGTTAAACCTCTGAACCACCAATTGCATAAAGCAAGCAACAGGGATAGAGTATAATATTACACAAGGGGGGGGGGGGGGGGGGGGGGAATCTCCTCTCTACACTGTCAGCAACAAATATCATGGAGAACAAAGGGAATGTGGGTGCTGAAAAAGCATTCAATCGGTAAACAAGAAACAAGGTGGATGAGTCCAGATAGTAATACTCCCTTCGTCCCATGAAAATTATAACAGTTTGATTTTTGATATTATTTCGTACGTATTTTGATTAGTTTCGTTTTATCATTAGACAAAATAAAAATGAAATTTTTTTAACGTAGGTTATATTACACGATAAGAACTATCATCATTGTTTCACAAAATTTTTACAAAAAATATCATCTGATCATATCACAATACGGATCAAAGTTCATCTTGACATATGTAGAGTCAATTCGTTATAATTTTTATGGGACAGAGGGAGTAATTAAGTGGCTGCAAGCCAAATATTAGAACAGAGTATCAAGATAGAGCAACACGCTCCTTTGTTTGGACTTAGAATCTAGATTCCTCCACCAAAATTAATCTCGCTGAGGGAGGGGAAATTCCACCAACCTGTAAAATTGGCTCCCCACTGCCGCTCAACCCCTTCCACAGCAGCTGCAATTGCACTTCCCTGCTCTGCAGCTTTCTCCATCCTCGAAATGGCGTCATACAGACACTTGGTAATATCCAACAAGGCTATGACTTCACCATTTTCTACAACAGGAAGATGCCTAAATTTTCCTGTCCATAGCAATAACCATTAGAACTTTTTACACAAATTTCATAAAATATCAATCAGCAGTCAGAGGTGATGGATACATGAAGTATTAATGACAGCATTACACACATCAAACATTGCTCAATTCACCAGCAACCACAAGTAAATTAAAGAAAAGAGGGATTATCTATAACTACTACAACAAGTAAATCAACTTTCGACTTTATCTAATTCCAGATTAGGCAAAGGGACTATGTAAGCCAACGTGTAGTGTTCATGGAGCTCCTTCTCCGTCTAGTAACTTTCTGGTCATCACCCCTTGCAATATATCATCTTATTGGGTTTTCAATAACCTAAATTTCACTAACATGTTGGTTAGTGATCTGAGGCTCTTGAAGCCTCTAACTAAAAATAAATATGTCAACTTTTCGAGAACAAAAGATAAGAACTCCAAGTTCAAAGGACATAAGAGCTTCATTGACCCTGGAAGATGATATTTATTTAAACCATTGCGTTCTTAAAACCTATACCTTCAAATCAAATAGTATCTTCCTTCAATACTTTGGATGAATATGCTTACAAATTACTCCCTCCGTCCTAGATAAATTATGATACATTACTACAAATGAGCGTCCCATATTTCCCATTTAAGCAACTTTAAAATGCCAAAAAAATCCAAAATATCCCTATTTTATGTCAAAATCATATTCTCTCTCATAATATTTTTTTTCTCCACCCACTCACAAATTCTTCCACTCACAATAGTATAAAGGTAAAAACAACACAAGCCAATGCATTCCTTAATAACTGTGTCAAATCAATACATCGTAATTTATCTGGGACAGGGAAAGTACAATTTAATTAGATTGAAAGCCTAAACATGAAAAGCCAAAACAATAAAAGTAAGGAGGATAGAATTATAGAAGAACATGTCAAAGCAGCACATATATAACAAGGAAATAGAAGTCAAATAAGTCATAAAATCTACAAATAAGAACTTTTAGACTCCTCAGAAAAAGTAAAAGCTTGACTTGGCTTCATTTAATTTCTTAAAGACCATAACATAATTTACTAAATGTGTGCCCATAGATGATAAAACAAAGCTTAGTGCCTATACCTGGTATGATTGAAACAGGTATAAGATGCATGATAAAGCAAAACATTCTTCTTTGATCCTTAGCGGTACCATGTACTGCCCATTGCTTCATTAACCCTGGATTTGGGATGGCCCTTTGTTTTATTAAAAAATGGAAAAGGAAAAAGTCCGGATATGGGGAGGCCTTATGTTTTAATATTAACAATGGAAAAGAAAAAAAGAAGATAAAAACTTTGGATTTGGGATAGCCCTTTGTTTTAGTAAAAAAATGGAAAGAAAAAGAAAAATGACGAAGAGAGACAAAATTGAGACTATGTTCGATGACATGTAGCCTGCCAAAGCACAGCACGGTAACAAGCAACACTCACAATCCAGCACTCAGCTAACGATTATGACTTTCCACATACCTTGTATCATCTTCTGGAGAGCTTCAATGGCTAATGTCTCAGAAGTAACAAATATCGGATTCCTTGTCATGACTTTTGAAATGATAGTCTGCTCCGGCCTCAACTCTTCAGCTATGACTCTCGCAGCAATATCCTGATTCCGCCACCGAAAAAGGGACACAAAGGTTAGCAGCAGTCACCTATGAACTATAACACTGTTTTTCTTTTAACCTCTAAACTCTTCGCCCAACTTGACCCTAAATAAACCGCAGCATCCCAAGTCATGATTCATGATGCCTCAAAGAAGTGATCTACTTGATTGAGGATAGAGATTATTGTTTCCAAGCCTTCCAAGTTCGAACACAAACAAATCATACTCCAATCCCTAAACAACACATAACGTTCTTCACATTACTTTGTTTTAACTTCTTAACACTTCACCCACTTAGAACTGAATAAAACACAGAATTCGATTTCATAACTCACACAGCCACTGAAATTTAGTAGTTCACTGCAATTTAGTTTAGGAATCGCTTCCACATCCACTCATAGTTCCAACAATTCCACAAACGAAAGACACTCCAAAGCCAAAACAACATCAAACATTCTTCATCCAACCTTATCAGTGACAATCCCAGACAACAAGGCATTAGCATCAGTCAACAACACCGCATCCACGCGTCTCGCCGCCATCCTCCTACAAGCATCAGACACCGTCGTCCCTTCCGGTATAGTCAAAGCCTTCGACAACCTCAGCTTCTTCACCGTCCTCTCCCCTCCAATCACCCTAACAAAATACACAAACAAATCAATCACTTCACAAACCACACAAAACCCCCCTCAAATCAAACAAATTCAATCAAATTACGGCGGCGGCGAAGTCGGCTTAGCACCACCACCACCACCTGCCCCATTCCCATTCTCCACCCCCGCCGACTTCTTCACCAAACCAGGCACTCGTTTCTGCGTTATGCTCGTCCGTCTCGGAGCCTGAGAACTCATCTCCGCCAATCACAGGTCAATCAACTCGATTGAAATCGATGCGATTGAATCCAGAAATTAGGGTTTTGGGAATTTCTTCCCCCATCTAGTGAGAGAAAAAAACAAAAACGATGTGCGTTTCGGTTTTCTCTTTCTAGTTTTGCGCCAATGAGTCGCATGAGTGATTTTGATTGAGGATTTGATTCCCACCACTGAGAATTGGATTCAAAATTTGTTTTCTTGGGATTTGTGGGGAATATTAAATTGGTTTTTTCTGATAACGACCAGTTTATCGGGGTTTGGGCCCATGGCCCTCCTGGGACGCGTTGGGCCTGGTTGGTGTTTTGTGCCCGAGATTGTAACAGGCCCACCTTGATGGACTCAACGTGTTGACGACCTGAGATGGGTTATTGTGTTATGGGCTGATGCATCTATATATATGGATTTGAGTCTACGATGATGATGAGTTGTTCACTTGTTACCATCTCGTGGCTGAACTAATGAAATAAATAAACAGCTCGATTTTTGTTCGAGACAGTGCTCCAACAGTGAATCTTTATAATTTGGATTCTGAAAAATAAAATATTTATGAGTTTTTTATATTTTCTTGAATAAATAATAGGAAAAAACTAAAAAAATACATTCATCCATTTTTAATTGAGAATGATAAAATATTATCCCCTCAATACCATAATAAATACAACAAATCACTTTTTCTATTATTCAATACATATTTTATCAATTCAATGTTGAAATACATAATTCAAAATATTATTAATATTTTAAGATAATATTATGAAAGAATGTTTGATCGTTCCGCGATACAAGTCAAAGTTTATCTCGACAAACCCCCAATCATACTATTACAATTATTTTGGGACAGATGAAATATTATGCTATTAGACCTCATATTTAATCAACATAACCGACTCGATGCACATAAGGTTTTAACATTCCTATATTACGATTGAATCTGGTACACTTTAATGCAAAAGCGCGATTCTAGAGATTGTGATTTATGTCGACATCATGTTATTTGATAGCATTGTAATAGCGGTCCATATCTTGTCTGAAACAACACTCGATTTTTCAAATTTTTATGATGGACATTGATATCATTTTATAAAAATCGAGTTTTACGTGATGAATGCTATTGTTATCGTTATGCAGATAAATCATCATAACTTTTCTTATCTTTTGTTTTTTATATAGAACTTTATTGTGTTTTTTCCAGCGATTATTGTAAAATACCTAAATTAGTTTCAACTCATATTTTGGTAGCAAAAAAAATTTTCATGACACATTTAGGTAGTCATTCAATCTTTTATTTGTATTTTAAAACTCAAACACCTAAAATAAACTACACTATTCTCATTCTAACCTAATCGTATCCCTTGTAAACTAATACAACGCACACATCTAACCCAAAATCATACAAAATCCTAACCCAACCCACTCATCCTCCTCGGATATAATCGAACCCTAACCCCAATAAATTTAAATCCAGTAATCCATCGATTCAAACAACCTAACTACTCCTTGATCGGCTCAAGTAATCTAGTTGGCCTTGCTTGCTGGTGAACTGTCCCTGAAATAGGAGAAGAAAGCAATTGGAGATAAGAGGGCGCATCGTTTGACGTTCAAAATTTTCTCATCAACTTAAAAACAAAAAAACGTTTTTCATGAAAACAATTTTACTTTTTTAAAAAGAAATCACTTTTAGAAGAAGTGATTTTTAACTAACAGAAATCGCTAATATGGAAAAACAAGTCCACGTATGACTAAATTGTTTTTTCGAGGAAGCAATTTCAAAAGGCAATTCCCTTTTTAATGTATTCCACATAAGTAGAATAGGAAATTCATTGCTTTTTGTGCGAGTTCTATTTTCAGGTACAAGCATAGACAATGACATGAAAAAAAAAGTTACTACAATTTAATTAAGAAATATTCCACAAACTTAAAATACAAGAGAAACGATCCAAAAGTTTTAACTTATTTAATACACATCTAAAAAAAATTCAAATATTGAATCCTAATAAAAGAAAACGTGGAATGGTTTCTAAACACTTGTGTGATTGGAATAGTTCCTTCAAATTATATGTCTAGTAGATTTTCTCATATTTGCATGAATTGATATCATTTGTAACATGTATATTCACTTCCAGGAAGAAGTAGCGATTTAAATCTTGCTACTTTAGTAAAGATAACTTTCTAAAAAGACGATTTTATTGTGCTTAAAATGGTCTTTCTTAATGATAACTTTTTTTCTTAAAAATGAACTCGTTTTTTTAGAAAGCCGATTTCTTTATAACACCCTGAGAAAAAAATGAACATCAACAAACAAACCCGAGGAGAGAGCCACCTTGATCGTACGAGTGAATTGATTTTGATTGAGGATTTGACTCCCGCCACTGAGAACTGGATTCAAATTTCTTTTTTTTGTGATTTGTGGAGAAGTTTTTTTTTTTTTTTTCTTGGATAACGACCAGTTTAGTTGGGGTTGGGGTTGGGTTTTGGGCCTGTGGGCCATGGTGTAATTGGGCTGGATGATGGGTTTGGTATGGCGAGGCTGAGGTGGGTTGTCTAGTTCCATGGGCCTCGTTATTGTGGTTTAGGCTAACAGATTTGATATGAGAAAGATTTGAATTTATGATGAGTTTAACGTGTTACGATCCCGTCAGACGACTAACGAAATAAATAATAAGTCAAATATTTTTGTTGTACACATAGTGGTGTAGCAGTGTAAGAATGATTGATCGATATTCTACTTATATCACTTAGAATTGTAAATATAATTAAATTTATAATTTTGAATATTTTTTTACCAAATGATAGGGAATAAATGAAAAGTCATATTAATCCATAATTGTTTTGAGAATGATGAAGTATTATTTCATTGTCAGAGACTTGATCTATCTAGCTATCATAAACAACTTAAACAATTTCAGGATATTTTTAAGACCATTTTTACAATTATTGAACGGATTTGGTGTAGTGGGCTCTTTGTAGTCACAGTTACCTAAAAATCTTCATTTATACAAATTATTATATGAATTTTTCTTTAAATAAGAATCTTTCAAATGCTATTACTTGTGTCGTTATGCAGTGATCATAAGTTATTTATTTTTTAGGACATTATCAATTGATTGTTTTTTATTTCATTAATTATTAATAGATAATAGTATAAATTTTTTATTATCAATTAATTCAAAAATTCAAATTGTGATCTTTGTCCTCAATCAAAATATGAAAATAAATTATCATAACTGATTACAATCATTGGTAACAATAGATTATCATTTACAATAATCATCACAATCCTAATTATAATCATAAATCTAATTGTCATCCGTCATTGTTGTTATTTTTGTCCCCGAAACAAACAGTGTGTTTATGTCCCTCGTCATCGATTTACGTTATTGTAATTCCCGAAATAAACAGTGCTCATATATTGAAATACAGTGCAGTTGTCACGATCATTTTCTAAACACTACTCCAAAAAAATTAAGGACGACAAAAAAGACAATGTCAGCCTCACCGTTGACGATTTCACTACCCAAACACTGCTCGTATATATATATAGCATTGTTTAAAATAAGACATGTAAAAACAACACTATCAATTCGAAGCAATCGACGTCAAACACTCAAACCCTAAATCATCGTTCCTCTTCTTCGTCTTCCTATAATTCTCCTCGATATGCTTCATCATTAGCATATCCGTATTCACGAGTTTCTAGATATTATTAACATTATAGTTCTGGAGAATGTGACTCTACACACCGTTCCCGTCATGAACGAGAACCCGTTTCTGAATATGCCCATTTGATGATGTTGATTTTGATGAAAAATGTCGATTTTTCGAGGAACTAGGTGGTGGGAATGAGGGAGAGATATGGTAAAAGAATCGAACTTTGGGGTTGATTTGGTGAAAGATGGATCGATTTTGATGAGGATTTAGGGGTTTAGAGTTTGGTTTTATTGGCAAAGGAATTGAAGTTTATGATTTGTAACCGATGGAAAGAAACCAAATTAGAGACGGATGCGCAAGAAGAGAAAGAATCATTTGATTGAAACCATTTTACTGTCCCGTGCACTGCGTGACTATTTTGTTACTGCATTTTTATTTACTTTTGAAAGAAACACATATTGATACTAAAGTACGATCAATGATGATTAAATTGTTTTAATTTGATTGAGAAACATGTTCAAACAACATTATGTAACATAAATAAATACTACGAATATGAAAAATTTGGGTCTAAATCATGACGAATAATCAAAGCCTTGAGAATGAGATTAAGAATGTATTAAAACTGATGTGTTCGTACGATAACGTATGATTTAGGCTATCTAATTTCATTCGTTTTCCCTCCTTGAGAACTTTCTTTCAACCCTTGTCCTCTTCATTTTCTATCTCACGTTTTGTCTTATGATGAAATACAATCGGTGTCGAGTCGGTATAAAATTTCAAGTATGCCAACATGTGTTTGGTATTTTGTGTTTCAATTCCTTTTTCTTTTTGATGTGTTTGGTCATGTTCTAATTTTAATTTTATGCTTCCTTTTGCTTTCTTATTTTCTTTATCGAAATTAAATATCTTACTTATGGTGAATTCCTGATATCGTTTGTTCATATCCTTTTCAGTAAACTTGATTCGAAAATTTCGTCTCTGTTTGACTATGCTTTGAGCAATTTTGGGATTATCGTTATACCTACAATCTATGAATTATCTATATTACTATGTTGAACATCATTGACATTACATAGATTTGAATTTTTCTAATAATTTTATTGCTCATCGAATTCTCCTCTTTGTTATCAGCTATTAGTTGAGTCGCTATTATGCTCATTAGTTATTCAACTTCTCTATCGAAAAGGACTACCGTGGCGGTTGTAATGTCTTCTTTGATCTCCACTTCTATTTTGTACCTCCTTGAGTATGTTTATTAGTAGCATACTAATGGATAGAAAAATCTGTAAAATCAAAGATGTTGGTTTTCATAATAAGAATTTTTATCTTTGAGTGATATTCGATCTGAGCAATTATTACAAACTAAGTTGTTTCTCATTTGTATCATTTTATATGTTACTTTGTGCAAGCATTGTAGTATCATGGATAAACTTCATAGAGCTTAATAATGGTTGCATTGCACATGAAAAAAAAAAAAAAAAAACACA
>LIEC01012377.1:74560-103867 GCA_001925005.1 Drosera capensis
AAAAACACACACACACACACACACAAAAAAAAAAAAAAACACAAAGCACTAAATAAAACATTTTCGTTTGTATGAAGATTAATTTTTGTACATCTTATCAATAATTTATACATAATTATGGAGCTCATTGTTTCAATTTTATCAGCATGTTATTTCTTATCTTACTCGGTAGAGTATACTCTAAAATTTATGTAATAGTTCTTTTATTTTTTCTTTTAACTTGTTCCATTGTTTCATTATTTTAAAGATATATAATGATCGATTAGTTAGATGCTGTTATCTCTGTATTCCTTCCAAGTACACCCTATGATTGCTAGGACAACTTGCTTGTCGTGATGATTCTCTAATAGTTTAATAAGCTCATCCCCCTTGACTTCCCATAGTTTGACTATTGCTTTTTCAATTCTTCATATAAAAAAATCAAGTTGTCATTTTTTCTTTTTTCAAGAAATGTCTAAAATTAAAGCATGGAAAAAAAATATGGAAGAAGATGTACCTTTGATTTATAATTGTTACTTCCATTTTTTCGAGTATTTTAACTACTTTTGTAATTGATCCAATTTTTTGATAGATCCAATGACATCTGGGTTCAAATTGGTTGATTGAGAATATATGAATATATTAATAAATATTTATATACTAACATTCTATGGATATTATTATAAAAATATATAATTATAGGCATTACTTATCAAAATTTCATTTGTTAATGCCAACATTTACTGTGATCTTATTGCAGTCTAGAATATCAAATTTGAATTTTGGGAATATAGACATATCTGGAATTTTTTCGATTCTTGTTTTGTACGTAAATTCAAGATTCATGGATTGATGGATTGGCATGTGTTTTTCGAAAGACTTTGTTACCTTCATGTTTCTAAGTATAAACATACCGTCCATTGTGAAAACTTTGTAATATTTCTCACGCTTGTTGAAGTATATGACGGTGAAGTCATGATCATTCTAAAACATCATAAAATAAAGGTTAGTTAATTGAAAGTGAAATACACTATAGTATAAGTATTGAAATGCTAATTATTGTTGATTGAAAAAAAAAAAACAAATTCATAATCGATAGAATCAGAGTATTTATGACTTGCAATTGTAATAGTGATTATTTAGATAATACTTTCATCTTTATGTTTTTCTTTTTCTAGTCACTTTATGGGTACGAAGGATGATGCCAAGGCTCGAATCAGAGCTCGTAGAGAAGAGGATTTTGAGGCATTGGTGGATGAAATTAGGGGATTTGATAATCGAAGAGGGGTTTATCCATGGAATGTTGTAGCATGGATTTAGGGGATGGTGCGATTAGGGTTATGTTTGGGGGTGAGGTGAAGGTGATATTTTGTGATGATAGCGGCGGGGATCATAATAATACGGATGATGACGACGTACGGATGCAGATGGTGATGTGTATTGACAATGATTTGGTGATAATCAATCCGACTTGTTTGGATGCCACTGATGATGGTGACCAGGGTGTAATGGTGGATATACGGATTCTGTTGATTATAGCGATGACGACGTTGGATGGGCATATTGATGTGGTTAGTGACGGCCATAATGACATAATGACAAATGATTTGATGTCGATAGTGTAAGGTCGACCACAACGATCACCTACTAATGATGGTTAATGATTTTCGACTAAGGTTGATCACAACGATCAAGTACTAACCATGATTAATGGATGCAGAGAGGACGTACTAATGATGTTGTTGAAGTTGGTTTTGTAGGTACTGGTATCATGAATAGTGGTTTTCGATTAAGATCGATGACAACGATGACATACTAACGACGATTGTCGGCTTTGATTTACGACAATGATGACGCATTGACATGCAGTACGTGGTTCTATTACGTGAGCGAGACGTCATCGACGATTAGGGTTTATGGTGAAAATGGATATTTTTTGATGACATATTGATTCTAAATATGTGATTCTTCATCGATTGAGTCAAATTTGGTTCTCTATCGATCATGATTGAGCAAAATCGATAATTTATGATATACTTAAGGTTGCAGTACGTGAGAGAGACCAACGAAGGTTTCCAGCTATAGCATAGATTTGGATTTAAAATTGATTTTTTTTTTAAAAAAGTCAATATCTTGTATAATTAATGATAGTTTTGTTAATAAAGTAAATATAGTGTATAGTTCTTTTAACATGGAAATTATTACAGTAAGTTTTGATGGGGTACCTATTGGGAAAAAACAAGTTGGGATACTTATGTATCATTATTTATAATTTTATTTTGATTTAAAATAATAATAATTAAGATGTTATTTTTTGTAAAAGATTAGTGTGTCACCGTCTCACATACCATCAAATATTTTTATGTATTTATATAAACAAAAGATATATAATTGATAATAGAAAATAGATTTTATCATCTTTTAGTAAAGTAAATAATGGATGATGATTTGTTTGTTTTTACTAAATATATGTTATGATTGTTGTTGTTGATTTTTTGTGTGTTTTTTTCGTTTAGCAAAATAAATAATGGACGACGGATTTTGTTTTCATTTTTTTTTTGTGATTTTGTTGTGTGTTTTTTTTTTCTTTTAGTAATATAAATAATGAACGACATGCCATCGTTCTACGTATCATCCGATGAGTTAATATATTTTTATATATATAATAGATTAGATTGGGATGCGAAAATTAGAAAACTGTATTAGATGAAGGGCAAATCATATCAAGAATGAACTTTTTTTTTCTAAAAATGAACCAACCCATAAAAGAAAAAAAAGATTTCATTTATCTGTAATTTGAAAAAAAAAAAAACACACACTTCCGGATAATTTTCATTTAATTTTTTTTTGTCCCAAATAAATTGGTACTCCTTCTCTTCAAGATTAATTGTAACATTGAAACTTGACCCTAGCTTTTAGGAGGAAGAAAAATAATGACTTTTTTTTAAATATATTTTACTCATATATTTTTGATAGTGAAAAAAGAGATCTAAGTAGTGAATTAAAATACACTAAAGGAATATTAACGAGAATGATAATGTGTTATAGAGATAATTTGATATTAATATTGAAAAAAGTTATTTTAAAAAGAAGAAAAATCATTATAAATTTTAATTAATTATTTATATTTATATTTATATTTATATTTTGGTTGAAGAGAGTATAGAACGTAAAAATCCCCATATCAAGGGGCGGGAATCACGGAATTCACATTTGAAAAACAATGCAAATGCAGATATAATTCAACACAACGAAACCACAAAGTCCCTACCAATTAATTTCAGAGTTTAGACAACATGCAAAATGCCAAATCAATGGTTGAAAAAAGCAGCTTTGTATTGTTTGTCTTTCGAAAAAAAGAAAAAGAAAGACTCACACTAAACCCAACTCACTGCTTCATTATTATTACCCCACAAATCATAAACCCCGAAAACACAATAATTCAATTATTTGTCATCCCTTTCCCCACTTCCCCTTCCTTCTTCAACTCCTCATCAAATCCTTTGTGGATTCACTGATCTCACAATCTGTGAGTTTTTGTGGGCAAAAATTCATCTGGGTATGTTTAGTTTGCTGAAAAATTGGGAATTTGATGTGGGTTTTTGCTAATTTGGTGAATAGGGTTTATGTTTGTTAATTGAAGTTGTTTTTGATGATGGGTTTTTGTTAGATTGTTGTTTTGTGTGAATTTGTTGAGTGATTGTGACTTGGTTTGTTCAGTGTTTGTTGAAAGATTGAAAATTTGGTCTTTTTTTTTGGACATTTTTTGTGACTAGGGTTTATAAGTCGTCAATGGAGGTGTTATGTTGTGGTGGTTGTTCGTTAATCTTCTATATTTTGATAATGCTTGCATAATCGCGCTATCAGGTGTTCGATTGCTCGATCATATGTGAGTTGCTTTCGTTCGACAATGTCTGATATTATGTGAGTTGTTGAAATGTGTGATTTGAGTTATCAGCGGATCTGATTAGAAATTTGGGGCTTTTGAGTCAATAACTTTATGCAATGGCCCTTTTTGGATTTGATTATTGTGGGATAGATCTGTGAGCTTTGTTGGGAGGTTGAAAAAGTGATGACTGATGAGTGGATTCTAAGCTAAGTTTTTTTATTCAACTGAAAAGATACCGGATTTCGATGTGTTGGTCGATGATCGCCTTCACCTTTTTTCCAATTAAACCAGCATCAAACTTTAGGTCTTGATGTGCTATTATCCTTTTGGGAATTCTTAGAATAGGTATATCTCAATATCTCTTTGTTCTCTTTCCCTTTTTTCAGGTAAGTTAGCATTACAAAATTCTGGATTCGCCTATTAAATTTCAATTTCGGGTGCAGGTTGCTTTTGTTCTTTTCGGTACTGTGTTGCTCAAGATTTAGATGTCATCCAGGCACAGGAGCATTGGGTTTGGCTGGTGGTTTTGAGCTGCCAGCTTAACCCTTGGAGCATTGTTAGGTTACATTTGGTTGCATCAAGAGGGGAAGATGGAGTTTTAATGGATTGGGACTGTGTGTTTGCCCTTGGAGTTGGAGATGGATAGGCGAAGTTGGCTGTGGCGAAGAAAGCCATCTGACAGGAGCCCTGCTGAAACGGAGAGTTCCGGATCGATATCATCACATTCAGAAAGGCTCTCAGATGAGCAGGTTGGTAATTGTCCTGCTGTGATATTGCTCAGTGTTCATGGTTGAATTCGAATGCAGGTGTTCACTTATCTGTATAGACTAATGTTGAATCCATTAACAATGTCTGTCCTGTCTCAAGCACCCTGTTCTGTTTGTGTTTGTGGCGTGCTTCAAATGGTTTACTCTTTGGAACTGAAGTTCCACAGATTCAACTTTGATTGTTTCAGATAACATGTCATATGGAAACAAGTCCATGCGCTTATCAATGGCTTGACAGACGTGAATGAGAACCCTTATGATTTTCTCTCTGTCATCCTTACATTTTCATTCATCCGAAAAATCATGATAACACAGCGAAGAAGTTGAAGGATCCAACTCTACTTTTGTAGGCATCTTTAATTCAAAATGTACAGTCGCCAAAACTAACCTCTAAAGCTGCACCGAGCGATGAAGAGGTTAGCGATGGCATGAGGACTATGAATGAGAGGCTATCTGGAGCACTTTCAAACATCAGAGCCAAGGAAGAGATAGTGAAGCAGCATGCAAAAGTAGCAGAAGAAGCTGTTACAGGTTGGTTTGCTTTTTTCTTGTTTCTATTCAATACAAGGTCCTCATTTTCCATATTATTTGTGAAGAATGAATTTGCATCACCCAGCCATTTCGTGGCCACTGGTCTTTGGAAAAAATAGGATGGGAAAAAGCTGAACGGGAAGTATTCATTTTGAAGCAGCAACTCGAAGCTGCAGCAAACAAGAATGCAGTACTCGAGGACAGAGTCGGCCATCTAGATGGAGCATTGAAGGAGTGTGTGAGGCAGCTGCGGCAATCAAGAGAACAATCAGACAATAAGATTCAAGAAGCACTAGCTAGGAGCTCCCTAGAGTGGGAATCTAAGAAATCTGAGCTAGAGAACCGACTCGCTGACGTTAACTCACAACTTGAAGCTTCAAAAGTCAAATGTGCTGCTTCTATCTCTATTGCTTCTGATCTTCGACCTAAGCTGGATGCCGCTGAGAAAGAAAATGAAGCCTTGAGGCACGAGTTAGTGTTGCTGAGACAGCAATTAGAGTCGAGGACAGTGGAGAGGGATTTGAGCACTCAAACAGCAGAAGCGGCAAGTAAGCAACATTTGGAGAGTATAAAGAGAGTAGCGAAGCTGGAAGCTGAACTTAGACGGATGAAGAATGCAGCTCGCAAATCATATCCTGTGAACGATCATGTTTCATTAACTTCCTCTGCTTATGTTGATTCTGTCACGGATAGCCAGTCAGATTCTGGCGAGAGGTTAGCAAATATGGAGACTGATCTTCACCTGGCCCAATCCATCGATGGAAATGAGTATGAGTCTAGCCTGTCTGATTCATGGGCATCTGCTCTTATTTCTGAGCTAGGCCATTTTAAAAGCAAAAAGGCCTTGGGGAAGAAGGCGATTGTTAATTCACCTGGAATCAATCTAATGGATGATTTCCTCGAGATGGAAAGGCTCGCAGAACAGGAGGAGGTAGAGAATAGGAGGTGTTCTCTTGAATCTGGTGCCGCATCTGATAAAGCAGATACACGTGAGAACATTTTGAAAGCTGAACTTGAGACTGCTGTTTATAGAACCGCTGAGCTTGAGGATAAGTTGGTAAGGATGGAAATGGGAAAATCCGAGCTAGAGATGGCACTAATCTTGTGTCAAGGACAGCTCGAGGAATCATCACGGCAGCTCAAGGATAGGGATCTAAAATTGCGAGAACTGCAAAATCAGTTATCCCAATCACAGGATCAGACAAAGGCATTTCAAGGGCAGTTGAAAGATGCTAAATCTCAGTTGGTCGAGCTGAAATGCCAATTAGCCTTGGTTAATGACCACAAGCGTGCTACTGAGGCAGAGCTCGAGGCCATGAACGGAAGGAGGCATGAAGCTGAGTCACAGCTTGAAGCTATGAAGGGAGAGATGATAACCTTACGTACCAAACTTCAGCAATCGAGAGATGTGGCTGAGAAAGAAAGAGCTTCGTGTAAAGAGGCGTTAGCCAAGAGTGATAAGTTGGAGGAACAGCTTCTTAGGTTGAAATATGAAGCGGATCTCAAGCGAGTTGTGAACTCAAATGGAGAATTGAAGGCAAAACAGGTTTGTGTTCTGCTTGTCATGTGATATGAATTTGTTTCAAGTTGTCCCGTAAATTCGTAACCTAGAAAAAAAAAACAAAAAAAAAAACTCTCCCTTATCACTATGTTTTTTTTTTATGCATCTTGGGTGAATATCGCGGGCGGGTTCCTGCTAATAACTACTCGCCGTATATTTCCTTGTCGAACTGTGAGCAACAAGCATTCTTTCTCAATAACACAAGGATCATGCTGAAACTGACAGGAAAAAGAGCTAGCTGTGGCAGCCGGGAAATTTGCTGAATGCCAAAGGACGATTGTCTCCCTTGGCAGGCAACTGAGGTCGCTTGCAACACCAGAAAACCTTCTGATCGACTTGGAGAAGCTGGTGGAGGTCGCCTGAACAAGGTCACTACTTTCCATACACGGAAAGCTAGGAACCATCTGCCATACTCCTCCAAGAAGAGGCGCAAACACTCGAACGTGAAATTGTGGAGAGCGCAGCTTTTGGTCTGTAGGTTGACACTGATTCACATTGTTGTTGCAGATTGTATAGCCGTGTGCAGGGAAGTTTCATCTCGGATATGTTTCATTCATTTTTGAGTGAATATATTTTGGTCGAAAGCATGGTAGGAAATGAATCACTATACATATGGTTTTCCTTTTTCGCATCATTTTTGACATCCACAATCTTCTCTTTGTTAACGTTTGAATCGGGTTTTGATTATGTTCGATAATCAATCAATTCAAACTGTAAAATAGTGCTTATTTTGTTTATTATCAGTTAGTTAGTGCCGCATTATTTGTTTCTAACTCTAGATTAGTAAAACTGTAATTTTAACAATTTTTAAACAAGCAGGAGGTTCCATGGTGTAGTGGTTAGCACTCTAGGCTTTGAATCCAGCTACCTGGGTTCAACTCCCTGTGGGACCTAGGATCGAGCCATTAATCACCCTTTGCTTTGCTGGACCATCTGACTATAAGTGGCTGAAGTTGTAAAAATAGGGATTTTTGTTTTTGTTGTATGCGATTAAGTAGTAAGCTAACGAACATGGATTTCATCGCAGTGGTATGACGCTGATGATATACGACGATTATCTTCATAGTTAACCATCATTGAGAGGAAAGGAACAACCACAAATTACCAAACTAAGTAGGATTTTACTCACTAGCCACCGCGACACCAGAAGTTAAGCTTGATTTCAAACTTGCTTGATTATTTAAGCAGCTATGACATGAATGATGAGATTTCCATGATAAATTGCAGTCGCCTACATTCTCAGTCTGCTCCGCATACAATGAGGTCAGATACAACATCATCAAAGCACTCAGCATATAAGACGCAGTTCTAGAGAAGCTCCGCTTGAACTGCCTAAGCTACACGAAATCTCAGATCAGCTAAACGGCCTTTTAAACCTGTGCAATGGAATCACTCCTTGTGAATCACAATCGCGTTACTTTCATCAACATGAACACATGAATTTTCACTTTATAACTTGGATCCTCGTGTTCCATGTAACAGGCAATTGACATCAGAATATATTGACTGGCCACTATAGAAACCACTGTATACAGACTATGAAGGAAAAATGAACTAGAAAGGAATCACTTCTATGAACAAGTGTCGAATTTTTTCGACACTTCAGTTCTCTGGAAATTAGTCATTCAGTTCCCGGATTTGTACTCGTGAAAAGAACGATTTGTTTCCCAGTATCTTCCTTGTAACATATCTGTTGTGTTTATTGTATGCAGCTTACAGTTTCCGGCCTACCTTTCGGAGGAGTTGGGGAGAGTGGAATCGGGGCGTACCATGGCAAGTTCTCTTTCAACACTTTCAGTCATAAGAAGGCTGTTCTTTACAGATGTTTCTTCAAGGATATACCAATTCAGTACCCGCCTTATTCTCCCAGAAAGCTGAGCATGTTCATTGCTGTGACTAATCTCAACCTGATTGGATTGATACAAGCTGCAATTCCTTGCTTCAAAGCATGAACCAAGTTCGATCTTTGGTGGTCAATATAATCGTATACCAGCTATAGCTGACAAGAGATCCTGGTTTTCATCGGGATGATGCAGAACTGTGGTTGAATCCGTGTCTGATACATATAGTTAGATATGGTGTCTGGTCTTTCATTTGACGGACAACATCTGCTGTGTAATGTGGTAACCCATACGCTTGTATACAGTTGATGGTCCAATTATTTACTTGAGCTTTCAGCTCTGAAAATGCGAAGCAAATATATGTGTATATTATGTTAATTCTGTACGATTCCACATTGGAGAGCCATTGTAGTGGGATTACGTTGTCCTTGGCTGCCGCTTCAACCAAAGCTGATACAAATCAACACGCGGAATGAAAATGGCAGGTTCGCCCAATAGTACAGACCCTGGCTATTAGTGTTGAATACTGGACAAGCGCTCTCTTATATCACCTGAAATTTTCAGGTTTGAGTGTTATTTCCTGTACTATGAATCCAGTTTCTTGCCTGGAGTGATATCCTGAGAGGGATGAATGCAATACAGCACCGTCAAAGTCGAGTATGCAATCATATATGCTCAAGCACAAGGGCAACGTAACAATAACCTCATACTTGACAACAGCCATATTATATCGGAAGTCTTGATACCCAAGGAGAACTTCTTTATCCTTCCTGATCTCCTATTATTACTTGCACATACCTATCAAAATAGACTCATAATAATAGTTGTCATACATCAATCATAAAATTTTATGTCATGATCTTAGTCTGCATCTCTATGTCTTCTTTGAAATATGATTTTGATTTTTATTATTTCGGTTTCGATCCCAACCAGCTTCCAACATAATTTCACATGACAGATATCTTGCCAAAAGCATCCATGCATCAGAAAGTCAATAGTCAGACCCAAAAACTCACAATGGAAACAAAAACAAACGACTCCACAAATCCCCAAATCTCGTCGAAACCCTAATAGCCGCCGCCGCCGTACCACCGCCATCAATGGCGGATTCCGTCATCACCACCGAGAAACCGACCCCAAAGATCACCAGAGACCAACCAAACCTCTCCGATTGCGTCGCCTGCAACCGCCACATCAACACCTCCGGCGATGATCGCCTCCGCCTCCTCACAAGCCTCTGGCGCATCGTCCTCCTCTGCAAACACTGCTTTCGCCTCGTCGAATCCGGTAATCTCTGCTCCTATTGTTTCCAATCAACAACAATTACAACAGCATCATCGAATGAGAATGAGAATGAGCTCCGGCGATGCACGAAGTGCGATCGCGGGATACATAGAGAGTGTTTTAGGAGGTTTGAAAAGTGTCCGCCGTGGAAATTTATGCGACTGGGGGGAAGTGATTGTGTTTGTGTTGATTGTTGGATGCCGAAGGTGCTGGAGAGGGAGTGCGGTGCGATTAGGGTTAGAAAGGGGAAAGGGGAGAGTGACAGTTGTGGGAGTGGTGAGAATTGGAGGAGGAGGAAGTTGTTGGAGGAGGCGGATAGTGTGGCGAGGAAGAAGGTTGCGGTGGCGAGGGAAGCGAAGGAGAATGCTATGTTGAAGGCTGTGGCGGCGAGGAGCGCGATGGAGTTGGCCAGCGGGGCGTTGGATATGGTGGCAAAGAGAAAATCTGATTGCTTGGGAAGTAATGAAGGGGTTGGGAATGAGGGTAAGGGGAGTGATGTGGTTGTTGTTGATGATGCGCAGTTGGCGTTTCAGTTGCATAGGGCGATGAACAGCTCGCCAAGGATTGCGAGGAATTTGGGTTTCTCGGAAGGTGGGTTGAGGAGGCGTGGGAAAGGGTCGGAGCATAATGGGGTTTCTTGCCTGGGACGGAGCAAAGGAGGATCGGGGTCTGAGTTGGTAAGTGGTATGTGTGGATTGGGATCGGAGGCTGGGGTCCAAACGAGTAGTTCAAGCAAGTCAATGAATCTTGGAGGCCATGATGGTAGTTGTTTGGATGCGGAGTCTGGATCTTGTGTTGAACAGCACAAGGCTTGCTCGGGTGAGACTGAGCAGAAATGTTGTGAGAAGCCCACAGCGAATGTGAATTCTTTGGATGTTCAGGATGATCGTTATTTGAGGAAGTATAGTAGGAAGAAAAGTCGTGGCTTTGAGGTCACAGGTGGTGAACTTGGTTGTCGTGCTATAGTTGCACACTTGAAGTGCTCTGCTCATCCAAGAGCAGTAGCAGATTCTTCATAGCGTTTCAGATCTTTCCTGGATTTTATTGCATATTCTTTTTTCATAAGTTACAACTCAGATGGCTTTAGATCGAGCTTTTGTGGGCATAACAGAGGTTTTTCTGAAGGTCACCCCTTTGTATCAAATGGTTCTGGGAATCGCTTTGAGTCACAGCTTGTACTGACCGGTTATGCTCAAGCTGTGGTAAGTTTGAAAGAGTTTAGTATTGTTCTGTTGCATTGTACAATTTTGTTTTTCTTTATGATTTCTATGGTTTTTCCATAGTCATATGTTCATCCTACTGTTCTGAAATATTGATTAGATGCATGTGTGTTTATACATCCGCTAAGTCTTTCTTTGCATATTGGTTGGATGATGGCATATGTACTTTTTACTTGGCTACCATTTGCACCTTGCCCGCATCCATTGCTCATTTTTGATTCCTCCTTTTTTATTTCATTCTGAAGTATGGTTTTGTAGAGGCATCGTTGTGCACAGAAAGCTAGTCTAGGTGACGAGAGAACAGGTGTAAACTAGCCTAGTTCAGATGACTTTATTGTGAACCAACAATGAGTGGGCATTCTATGTGAATGACACTAAAAGGCTTAAAGCTCTGTCTCAGTTATGTACTTGTGTTCATAAGCAAAGGCCAAAGGTCTCTGCTTAGGCTGGCTCATAAGTTTGATCCTTTACGATGAATTCATAGAGTCAAACCCCAAGGTTATAGTTCCTTTGATCTTTCATAAAATGTTGTTCGAAGTGTTCTATAAAACAAATCTGAGATTCTGAGCTTATTGGTTTCAGCTTCATCAATAACCACAGTATATTTGGCAAAGGTTGTGGAGATCCATCCTTTAGTCCTAGGCATCTCGAGATGAATGATGATCTTTATTCAGTGTTGAACTCATTAGTTTATTTTCATAGGTAACTGGAAGCAGTTTGTGGTAAAAGAACATCCTTTCTAATGGTGGCTTTGTGTCATTTTGGGGATCCGTCCGTGCTCTCTAAGCTAACAGTCTCAGAGAATCAGAAGCAATGTCACCTTTATGGTTGTATCACTTCACATGACCTTTTATGTGCGATGACGACATACGTGATCGCAAGCTCCTAAGCGGTCGATGGATAGGCCGGGCCTGCCATGCTAAGCAGCACGGTCTACCTTAGTCAGGGACGAACCATGTCTTTGAAGATGCAACTCTATTGAATATATCTTGTGCCTGCATTGAGCAGCCACGAGGTCTTTATGCTAAGCAACAAACTTTCTCTCTTTCTGTAAAAGAATTCTTGTACTAGTAAGACTGTTACAAGATGTCTAATTTGCTATCCCAGGAAACTCTCTGACTATCGACTGTTGTTGCTGGTTACAGGTAACCAAGGCAGTCTGGAAGTGCAATCCGTTCGATAAAAAGTAGAATAAAACTTAAGAATAGTTTAGATTGGGCTGGGCAGCTGATCAGTTTCTCGCTTTAGTCCACTAGTATTGCTACTACAGACACCCCCACCCACCCCCCAACCCTGCATGTGTAGCCGTGTAGGTTTGTAAGCCTACACCATACTATTTGCTGCTGTGGACTTAATCTGTTTGTACAAACTAGGCCAAATGTTCAGTAGATCTCCCCTCGCATGCTTACTCAAGTTCAATCCATGCCCATGAATCCAAGCATTCAGTATAATATCATGTGTGTGTTTTCTTCTTGTGTGCTTGTCAAAGTGGCCTTCTCTCTCGGGCACTTGAACATATCGGCATATCCACAACCAGAAGCAATGTCCATATTGTAATCCCTGTTGATTCTATTCAATCAGGAATGCTTTGACCCTTGCATCTTGTGTCTCCCTTGTTTTCCGTCTTGCTGGTTTTGACGTGCTTCTTCCAATAATTAGCAGACCACATTGAGGAGATTATAGCTGAAACTTGTCCTCTCTCTTGATTTTGTATGCATTGGCATTGTCGATGCTGTAAGATGCGCTGATTGTATTTTGCTTCTGGAATCTGGACTTCTTCTAGTGTTGATGTTTCTAATTATAAATTAGCAGAGTTCCCTTTTCATGAGGTTCTCTGTTCTTAGACGTGTTTGTACCTCACAGTTCGAACTTCACCTGCCTTGGTGAAAGATTTCATTTAGTTCTAGTATTATTTGATCGCTTTTCTAGCCGCTTATATCTATTCATTTTCTTTTTCAGTAAAAACAACAGCTTCAGCAACTTCGTTGATATTATCTTTCCATCTGTATGCGCCTGTCTTTTCTTGTCGATTGGCTTCTGGGATAGGAAAGGGTATGGCTGTTTAGACTAGCACGAATGAGGTTTTGATAATGATTCCCGTGTCTATGGCAGAGTGATTGGGGTGATGGGATTCTGGTTATCTTTGGTGTGACTGAGTTTAAGGTCTGAAGTGCTTTGTGTGAACCATCGACTTCTGACTTACTGGTCTCGTTCATTTGCTGATTGGCAGACTGTTCCTTGTCTGATGATTGTAGTTTTGTTTTCTGTCATGTGTTAAAGTTGCACATTTTTCATTGTCCAAGATTAAATGGTTGATAAATTTGAACTTACCAGAAATGGATTCTGGGTTGTAAGCTCTGCATCAAGTTGTTATACTGTGGGTGCGAATTCCATACTCGATGTACTACTGCCACTGCCTCGGTGCACCCCTGAAGTTCTTTTGCAGTTTCACTTGTTTATCAGGTCCTAAACAACGCGTTCCCTTCTTTTTTAAAAAAAAATTGTGTGTCGAACGGACTCATCAAATAGCATATGTTTGCTATTTCATGCAGAATGAAATTTTGTGTTATGTTACACTCGTGCAATTAGTATAAACACTTTGTCTTCTGAATCTCTTTCATAGGCCTCGGTTTTGACACAAAGTTTGGTTTTGATTGAAATCTTTCATGGTTGGTTCGAGATCCCAGATTTTAAGTGATGTTCATGCTTGTTATGCAGACGGAGACATCTTAACGGATGGATGGAATCGCCGGATGCCCAGATCGTAATCTGAGAGAGGAGAGCCTATAAGAGCAATAAGCAATGGATCGGCTAGCGCCAACTTCTAATAGATTTCTCAAGGCGATTTCTTCATGATGATGATTAGCCTTTTGGTTTCGCGAATTAAGACGTAGATAGTGAGTGATTATCCCTGATTTGAATGGTGTTGCCTAATTGTGTGTTGCATGATAGTTGTGCATTATGCCTCTGCAAAAGTTTCAGTAGCTGATGTCGATGAAATTGCATGATAGAGCTTTAGGTGTCTGATGTTTTTTCACTGCTTGCCTTTTTCAAAGATTATTACATCAGGTACTAGATGTATGTGTAAACTATTAGCTGATTGACTCAATAACACTCCTATTCATCTAATGATTTGCCTTTGCGTTCTGTGTGACAGTGTAAACTATAAACCCCATTTCATCTCTTGAAACTAAAGATATGTATGAGCAACTCAAATGAATTTGATGAAAATCAACTGGTTACTTGGAATGTTTACAGCAACAATAAACAGCTTCTGTCTATAATATGTTTTTTTTTTTTTTTTACGTTTTTAATCCTTCTTTAATTAGGATCAAGAAGGTAAGAAACATTCTTTGATAATCTTAGTATTTCGTGAGACGTTATGCACACACTACTTACAAAAACAATACCATGAAGCATCTGTCAATTCACAAACTTTAGCATACATTATATTACAGGGAAAACTCGAGCTACAAAACTTCGAACATTTTGCATTACATAAACCTAGTGGGAGATGGGTTACAAAAATCCATCATCCATCCCAATAAGAACCAAATCCGTTATCTTTAAATTGTCCTTTGTACCCAACAGGACAAAAAAAGGTGAAAATTACTCCCTAATTGCTGATTAAATCAATCAAAACTTTAGTCGACACCGATTAAGAGAAAACCAACTCGCTCTAGGTACTCCAAAAAGAACATTTTAAACTGGGCCGGACTGGTCCATTGCAATGTTGGGCTGCTAGTTACTAGTACGCCAAGATCACCTGTTGGGCCGATCCAACTGAATGATTCTATCTCAAGTACATGAACATCTCACCGAACTGGTTAAACTGGTCCTGATCCTGGAACTGGAACCCGGCCTGGGCCGCAAACGGGTCGGCCTCAAACGGGTCCATAAAATCGAACTGCCTGAAGTCGAAGGCCCGTTCGAGCTCGGTCCATTTGGGCTCGCTCTCGACCTCCCTATCGTACGTGAACTCGGTACAATGACTGCAGCCCGATCTTGACCCATCGGGGGAGTGGGTATGGCCCGACCCGACGCTTGAGTCCGTGTTACAAATTGGCACGGACTCGGCCGCGTCGAATTGGAACAAGTTGTTCATGTTGGGAAGCATGGGCTGCCGCCGTGGCACCGTTGCCGTTGGTGCTACTGCTGCTGCTTCTCCATTTTGTTGAGGTGTGAAGATCTCGGGCTTCTGGTCCTCAATGGAGTCGAATTCGAGGTCAAAGTTTGCCTTTGATTCCTTGAGGGCCTTTTGGTCAATGGTGAACTCTTTATCTAGGCTTCCTTTCTTGTTATAGATTCGGCATAGGACCCAATCATCAAGCTGCAAAAATCAGACAAGAAAGTCAGTCAGGCTCCTGTTTCCAAATCATCATTTCATTCTCATCCAAAATCATCTTTTTGAAGGGTATTTCAGTCATTTGGAATAGCAGTGGTTGCTTACCCTGCGGTTGGTTTTCTTTCCGGCAGAGCGATCAACATCAGCGAGGCGATACTCGTGCATGATCCAATTCGTCTTGATGCCCTTAGACGCTTTTCCGGCGTAAAACACCAGGGCCTTCTTGATCCCTAGTGTCTTAGGCTTTCCGATCGGCTTATCCGCCCCGGTCGCCTTCCAATACCCTGTCCCGGCCGCCCTGTTGGGCCGCGACCCGTTCGGGTACTTCCTGTCCCTCGGAGAAAAGAAGTACCACTCCTTTTCACCGTACAACGCCATCCCTATACAACACACATAGACAATAATTTTATAAGAAATTGAATTTGTTTATTTAATCTTTTTATGTTCGAGTTAGATAAGAAATAACAGTTGCAGCAGCGGCTTGTTGGTTGTTAGTATTTTCATTACCTGGTAACTGCCAGGGATCGAACTTATACAGATCGATCTCGGCAATAATTGGGGCCGAGATCGACTGAGACGCGCACTTCCTCAGCAAGTAATGAACCACGAGCTCCTCGTCGGTCGGGTGGAATCGGAACCCTGCTGGTAACTGTAATCCGCTGCTGCCGTTGTTGCTCATCATTCGCACTCAAATCAAACTCTCAACTAATCCAAACAATCTAATTCACTGAGTATCTATATCTAACTCTGCTCTGCTTTGCTTTGTTATTCTACTTTTGTGTTGAATTTTCTCTGTGTCGATGTTTCTGGTTTTCTCCGTGTTGTGGATGAGACGCCGAAGAATCGAGAGGAGCTCTATATATAAAGGGAAAAGATGAGAATAAAAAAAAACATAAAACACGTGGGATTGGGAAACCAGCAGGCAGGGGACCAGTATAGCTGTTAGCTAGCTAGATGACAATTATGATTATTTTATCAAACATGAGCAAATTATGTTTAACTGATTTGATGAAAATAATATTTAGAAAAATGGAGGTGGGGTCAAAGGTGACCCGAGTGAAGTGTGAGGAGGCGTTGAGATTGTGTAGGGGGGACGAATTCAGATGCGAATATAAAAGAGCGAAAGGTGGAGGTGTGTGTGTGGGGCCGAAGAAGCCCTGTAGTTTTGGTCAGCAATTACGTGACGGAGTGTTTTTTGTCGGGGTTTTCGTGAGGTCGGCTGGATTTCGACACCCAATCATCGGGCTTGTTTGCCGTTATTTATTTCAATAAATAAATGTGATATTTTAAAATTTTATTACTTAATATTCCCTTCATCCTAAAATTTCTATAACTTTTATTTTAATTGTTCTGTCCCAAATTATTTATAACGGTTTCATATTTGAAAAATGTTTTATGGTTAGAAATTAAAATAAGTGGAAAGAAATATTATGTGGTTGAAAAAAAAAATTATGAGTATAAAATAAATATTGTAAAAATTATTGTATGAAAGAAGCGCATTTTTTGATAAAATTTATTGTTCTTATATGAGAGAATGTTCATACTTCATTGTAATTTGTATAAAACAATGTTGCTTTAACAAATCCTTCAAATAATACTTTTATATTATTAGTGGGATGGAGTGACCACAAAAAATTAAATCATTGTAAAACAAATAGAGGGATTATTTTAAAAAATTTTATATTCTTTTATCATATTCAAATTACAATATTATTATATATTATTATTCAATATGTATTTTCATAAGATTCATTTTCTAATAAAATAATGTTTGATTATTTCATAAAAAGTATTAGGTAAAAATATACTCCCTCCGTCCCTATTATTTTGCAACAGTACAAACCTCAAAATATAATTTATTATAATTAAATATTATCTTTTATAAAATTATTGTGAGATATTAATGATAGATTAAGTCATGAATTTTAATTGTAAATCAATTTATGTTTTTTCTGACATCATTAAAAAAAAACGAAATAATTCAAAATGCGTTATGTTGCAAAAATTATAAAATGATGTGATTATATAAGTTAAATTAATAATAACATATCACGATAAATTTATAAAAAAAAAAATAATTTATCACCCTATAATATGAGTTTAACAAAAATAAAATTAAAATATTATATTTTGGATGAGACAACGAACCAAACGAGTGCTGCCGGGAGATCATAACAGTCTCTGATTCCATTCAAATGGATAGATTCTTTTTGGGGTCAAATTGGATAGATTCTTGTTCAAACTTGTGGATCATTTCATATGCAGTAGCACGTCTGTGGAAAATCGTGTCTGCGTTTTTTCGCTTTTTGATAATCTTATCGTCATCATCCATGTACAGTGCTACTGCAGTATTAGAGGCTGTAGGAGCTTCTAGCTGTTCTTCCATTTTTACCAAGTCAAAGGTCAAATTTTTCGACTGACCTATATGTGACGTCTTGCCTAGGTAACTCTAGCTTAAATCTAAATTGTTTTCCTTTCAAAAACAATTTTCTAAATTGTTTTAACAGGAGTAATGTATTTTTTCTTAATTATTATTTTAATATGAAATTAAATAACATTTAACCCTCATAATTATCATTTGGTTATAACTTATCCACTTGAAATATACAAAAAGTCATTTAATCTTCATTAACTTCGGGAAAAAAAATGACACTCTCAAAAAAAAAAAAATTTGGGAAAAAACCCCATCGAAAGGAGACATTTGTTTATTTCCAAGATTGATGAGGATTATGTGCAAAAGGCCAAAAATTAGGGAGGATTATGTGTTATTTTTTCAATTCAATGAAACTAATTTTGAAAAAGAAGGTATCCTCTTGTCCCGAATTAAATCAAACAGCTCGATTTCGTAAGGAATTTTATATGAATGTTAAATTTATATTGATTTTAATTAAAATAATAATATTTTTTTATTGGTAGTGACGTTTATTGTACTGTAACAATTTGATGACGTTCTCAAACTAGATATGCGGGAATAGTTCAAATATAAATCTGTGTTGGGCCCGTTTTACTCCGTTTGTGGATGAAGCCCGATGGATTACCCATTAGGTTTTTGGTTTGGTCGTGCATGAGATCAGAGAAAAGGAAATCAGCTTACGCAGCCTTAGTTGGTTTGGTTTCATCCAAGAGGAGTTCCTGATCTGTAGAAACTAGCAACAACGCAGCAGAATCAGCAATAGAGAAACAGAATCAGCCCAACCTCTATCGACAGTTTCAAGGTTCTAGTTTCTCATTGGAGTTGTCAACTTCTTGTGGTTGGACGAATGTCGAAACGGTGTTGGATCAAGGTGAAATTTGGTGAGCAGGTTGTTAACTCATCAATCTTCGATTAAAAACTGACGATGCATCGATGTGAAATTGTATTGGCTGAATTATCGCAGTTCGAAGTTGGCTGCAGACTTTTTGACATTTTTGGGTGTTTATCCCTTGTTTAGTTGAGGGGATTATTTGCGATTGTTATTACCTCTAGTATTATATAAAGAGGATTTTGTGTATCTATTATTTTATTGATAATGAAGTTTTGAACGGGCTTTCGATCACGTGATTTTTTATTTCTCACATCAAGGGGTTTTCCATGTTAAAATTCTGATTGTTTTACTTTATTTGTTTCCTAGCAGATTAACACAAGTAAAAAACGATTATTCTGTATTGGTTTTTGTCCGACCTTCCTTTTAATACCCTTTCAATTTGTTGCAAGTAACAGTATAAAATAGATCAGGGAGTAATATTTAACTCTAACTAAAAAGACAGCAAGTATTTCAAAGGTATCAATGATACGTGAGAACTCGTAGCCGAGCGCAGAGAAGTAAATAATAATGAAATGTTCCACGCTGGACTGTTTTGTTCATTGTTGTAAAGGTATATTCGGTAGTTGACATGCATAAAAACGAAATATGCAGTGAATTTTATAACTAAACACAGAATATTCAGCACACTGAACATCTCATTCAACTAGCTTAATGATTTCGTTTGTACGTCGAAGTTAAATGAATTTTCAATTAAATAAAGCATTTCGTCAGCAATTTAGAGTACTATTTATGAGATTGCAGGGTCAAAAAGATTAAATTACTCCACATGATTACCTATATTTTGGATATACATTAGATCACAAGATGCCTACATGAAGTTAAGCATACATTAGATCACAAGGTGTCTACATGAAGTTAAGCATGACTCAGTAACAAATCAATTTGTGATTATTCCAATAAGGGAATCCTAGGATTGGCTAACGTTAACATCATTACAAATAGACATTAGAGTGGAAACTCGAAATCGATCGTTGAATCGTCTGAACAGAATCGTAGAAAACTTCTAGGAGGAAAACATAAGTTTGGCTAGGGAATCTCATACCTAGCATAGAGCAGCTCAGTAAACTTGTTTACCCAAAAAAAAGTAATCAAAATGTTAGGAACAATCATTGATTTACAATCGACCCGTCATCATAAAATTACTGTTCACGATGTTTGTTGTTCACGAGTAGGACTTTTTAGAAATTAAAAAACACCGTCTCAAATGCGATGGAACTTGACAGGTTAATGCGAAATAATAAGAGCAACACAACTTATTGTCTTTGTCAGTAAAATTCGCTTATTTAGGCCATTTGAGGTCGTTTGGATCATGTTTTGGGTCTTTTTCATGTTTCAATATTGAGTTTAGGATGTTTTTATAATTTCATATTTTTAGGATTTTTCTTCTATTTAAAGACTTGTTAGTCGTTGTTTTAGATCAATTTTTGAGATTTGATTAATCAAAATCAATTGTTTCTCTCGTCATGTTGTTTTTGTCATCAATCATATATGCAATCGATCAGAAAATCTTCTTTTTTACGATCTAATTATACGTCTTAATATATATGAATATTTTGGAACTTAGAATCATTCAATTATATTCCAGTACATAGTTAATTTTGTTAGAGAATAAATTTCCGAATGACTGTTAAAAAATAACCGAAAAAAAAAAGGAGACAAAGTCGTCGTTAAAACGGTTGCTTTCACGTATAGCTGACTATGAGGATTCCTTCTGGAATATTTGTGCAAGTGACGTTGGGAATGACACCGTTGGATATACAGATAAGAATAGTACTTTGGTTTCTTGTCCTGGATGTTCACTCAATCTAGGTAGTAGCTCTATTGTGAATGGGACAAGATTCCATATCCACTTCAACATTTTTTAATGCTTTTTTAATTGATGAAGTGGTTTGGTTTGTGTTTTGTTTTTACGGATATAGATATAGACAAAAGACAATTATTGTGAATCATTGGGGGAGACTCGAAGTGGGTTCCTCTTTTGTGAGGTTATTTTAACGTGATATCATGAATTATACTTCCAAATATGTATCCCGCGTATTAGTCCAATATAATAATGGGGTTTTTTTTTAAACCGTTGAATCGAAAAACAAAAACAAAACAAAATCAAAATAATTTCATTTCTTTTTGATTTATCGATTAAAAAAACAAAAATATATTGTTGGTCAATGTTGTATTATTTATTTTTTTTATAAGTAAATGATAAGCTTAATAATTTTTAAAACAAAATCGATAGAAATACACTATAATGACACAAATAAAATCAACATCTTAGTAATTTATTTTTTATATATATACATGTCTTTTCGACCTTTTCGATGTTTCAATATGAAAGTTAAATAATTTTACATATTGTAGAACAAAAGATAGGTGATGTTGCAGCATCTTTTGTTAGGTGCATGCTGCAAATGCGATAGTAATATATCATTCACGTCCTTTGTAAATTCGGTTCCAAGGATTCCTTGGGACAAAAACGTATGTATCGATTTGGAATATTCAAATCCTAGTCTACGCATTAGGCGACATTCGCCACGTAGGACGGACGCGGCAAATGGCTTTTGCATACCTTGTCAACGTGACCATTCCTCTGTTCAAAGGGTCCTTTCTTTTTTCCCTCTTCTTCTTTTTTTTTTTTCATTTTCTTTTGTTGTATTTTTACAGTATTCAATATATTTTTTTCATTTTGAGATATAAAATTGAATGTCATTTTCGTTGAACTTTTGAAGTGAATACATAGTTGGTCCCAACTTGTAACTTAATGTCGTGTGGAAAATGGGAACTGCGCATAATTGTACTGTAATTTCATGAAATTAATTATAAATTTATAATAATTTTTGTGCTTGACTTCCTGCTTTTTGGTTCCAAATTCACGCATCTATAATTCTATGTGCGTAACTCTATAATTCCACCATATTTGATTGGTCCCTTTTTGTTAGTTATATACATACATCAATTATTGAATTTTGTATGATTCCCTTTGTTGGCTATTGATTATTGCTTGGTTCCTTTGATCGAAGAAATATCATATGTTTTTTACATAGTTCCGTACGTCATTGACAACGATCCTCTCGGTTGCTTTCGGGAAGTTATGATATACTGACTAAGGATCAATCATCGAGAGAGAGAATTTGTCGCTATTTTTGTAGCTTATGCAAACAACAATACAAGCTCTTCAACCATTAACTGGATTTCGAAAAGACTTACATACACGGTATTAAGCATTTGAAGTTTCAATCCAAAACCAATATTTATTATGAGTGCAATGACTCAGAATCTATATAACTGTATTATTTTCATCCTATTCGCTCAATGGATAAACTATTCTCAACGGACATGTTCTTTATTTGTTTGAAGCTCAAGCATGTATATTTGTGTGATGCGAAATATTGGACTGTTTGGCCTATTGTCCCCAAATTTCTTTTTCTTTGACATCGTTCCCTACGTCACTGACAATGATCCTCTCTGTTGCTTTCGGGAAGTTATGAATATTAGTGAACAAAGATCAATCGTGGTGAGAATATGTCACTACTTTTAAGTCTATGCACAATAACAGCCAAGTGTTTTTTCATGAAAAGGGTCTATGCATATGTTATATATGTGAAAAAATAAAAAGGAGATGTTAATCCGCACAAGATTATGTAAAATTTTCTTAAATTAGGGTTTTTTTGACATCTTGTCATCCTTTGATTTCGTTAAATTTCACTTATTCAAAAGAAATTATTCTTAATTGATTGATGAGATTTTCAAATTACTGCATAAAGGTGAAGAAATTTCCGAAAATAACCTCCAATCTAGCACATATAGAGGGGTTGTGAAACCGAAGAGAGTGTGGCTAGTTATACATAGGGGCTAATTAAAAAGAGTTTTTGTTCAACAAAGTCACCCCACCCAATGACCTTTGCTACATGTCATTTGGACCAACAATGAACACAATAAATGTGGCAAATGTGAACTAAAAAACCGTCCATATCATAAACTTTAACACATAACAATATAGATTATGTAGAACTAACAACGAAGTATCCTAGTATATTCCTTATGAGTATGTGACAATTTAATTTCCCCGACAATGAATTGATGCGTGTTAACCTAAATCGCGACATGCTATTCGGTCTAGCTAGTATACGGTGACGTCACCATCGTCATATATATTTTGTAATATCCATTTTATATAAATAAATTTATATTTATTTATTTTTCTTTCAATTCTAATTTTCAACCACGTAGTATTTCTTTTTTCATCTGCTTTAATTTATAATCATATAAAACTTTCAAAATATGAAAAACATTGTTACAATTTGGGACAATCCAAAACGACAAAACGATGCTAAAATAACGGGAAAGAGGGAGTAAATGAGTGCGATATTTCTGAATTTCAAACTGAAGGTAAAATTTCAATAGATCTATTAGTAGATCGGATAATGCAGGGTGGTCGTAAGGTATTGAGCCCTTAAGTACAGGACAGACAATTAAGGTTGTCTTGTTTTACATTCGTAGAATTTTATGTACTAGATATCAGAATTCGCTGAGAGGAACCATAACATTATACTTTCAATTCGTTGATAAGTTACTAACATAGTCAGTCTTCTACTATCAGTGTGAGGTATTCTTATCAAGGGTCGATCTTCGATGTTATGTTAGAACAGACGTGACCTTATGTTGCAAAAATTAAACTCCCGAAAATGAAAGTGAAAAAGGAAGATGAAGTGTCTCTAAAAGATGCCATGGGAGAGAAACAATAATGTAGGTCTCATGAAAGTGATATTTTTGTAAGACATATGATAATTGTTATGTGATATGTATAGCCATGTTTATGTGTATAATTGCATGTGTGAAAACGGAGGCTCTAGCTAGGCAGTGGATGTTTTCATGCATAGGGCAATTAAACACACATTTATGAAGAGTTGACAAACTTGAAGTTGATATTTAACTAATCAATATTAGCCCATTATTTCTATTTCCTTGTTTTTTTTTTTTCATTATCACCTTGCTTTTTGTCATAATAATAAGAAAAGAAATTTCCCTATAAATTCCTATGAAAAATAAATTCTTCTTGACTTTCTAGGGAAGGAGACCGGAACTCATTGAGTCATTGTCATTACATTATCTACAAAAGCAAATTCCATGACCACAATATTTTGATGCCACACTAGCATGAATATCAATCACAGTGTATGCAGACTTCACAAATCAAAGAATATTCCACTTCATGGTTTATCATGATCAAATCAGTTATATAATTTTAAATACAATATATATTTATAAGTTTTTTATCATCAGTGTTTCAGATGTCTGGATAGAAAATCAAAACTCATTTTTGTGTGAACGGAATGTTAGATACACATATGTGAGTCTTGTACCGATAGTTCGGAATTAATTTCTTCTCATTGATTTTATTAAAAAGATAATCCTCATTAATTTTGCTTAATTGTATTTCATAGGAGTATCATCTCAACTTAATCTATGTTAATCACTTGTTCATAGATGTTGCAATACGTATAAATTTCTTCGTCAGCTCTAGTGTGTGTCCAATCAAGATTGATGTTCAGCTTTTGGGTATCCATTTACTATTCTCTTTAATTTTCACAATTTTCATCTTCAATTAGTTATAAGTTCCCCTCCAGCAAAAAGCAAGAAATTAATCATCTCAAGCAAAAAGCAAGAAATTAATGTTAAGGAAAAGCAAGACAACCATAGAAGAAAGTTAACCACAGAAAAGGACACATTAGTGTACAATTCTTATATTGAAGCGACGACATGTAGTATGTACTAATTGGATGTCTTTTATGTTACGAACCCAATAAAATTGCGATATTTTTTTTTCAATATATTAAGTCTAAATAGATATCAGTTCTCCCTAGAAACAATAAAACTATGGTTTTATTTGTACGTACATGAGTGTTATTTCAACCTGACTCCCACAAAATCATAACCTTTTCCCTGAAAAGTGAATTTCTCTATATGATATTTTGATATATGGACCATGCGCTTCTATACTTTTCAAAATATCGAGAACAGGCGAACCGTACCAACACGAAGCCCCTTTGTTACTATGAAGATCGTTTCGTAGTTTTTAATCTACAAAATATAGGTCGTTATAACCTTAATGGATGAGTATATATAGATGCATGTGTACTTCAACAAATTAAAACTAGCTTTCGAGAGGTCTAAAGAACTGTTAGAGAACAATTTAGCAAACTAGCTGGCCATGGCCAACAGGATTATATAACAAGAATATTGATCCGTACGTTGTACGAGATGTATAAATATAATAAAAAATAATAATATTAAAGTTATTTATTTAGGTTATTATCTATTGAACGTGATATTTTTTTTATTCATTTTATATTTTCAATCTTATTTAAAATCTACTCTATTTTTATCTTTATCCCAACCTCAACCTGAATTTCTGAATAAAATCAAAACAGAACGCATGATCAAAAACAAAAACAGAACACCAATACAAAATAAAACAGAGCTTCAGTACAAAAATGAAACATAGCGTCAAAATTGACGCTCTGATTCTAAAGAGATCGCATTAACAAATAAAACAAAACTGATAAATAAAAAATAAAATATAATAATAATAATATGAGATTATACATCATTAGATCTCGACATCATCAAAAAAATAAAATAGAGCGTATGTACAAAAAATAAAACAGAGTGTATGTTCAAAAATAAAACAGAGCACATGAACAATAAATGAAACAAAAGATACGAACAAATAAAACAGGATCAATCTAATTAGTTTTACTTTTTAAAATTGATATTTTGTAAAATGACAATAAAGTTCCGTCATACCATTGACCATCGAAATATTTTGCTGTTTTAAAAATCGATTGGATAATAAGATAATATAAACAAGTAGTATTAAACTTATCCACATAGATTAATGTATATTGAACGTGATACTTTTTTGTTAATAAAATCAATCAAAAGCTATTATTTTATTATATTAAAATATGATTTTATATATAAAAGATTGCTTATTATTATTTCCTTGCAAAAAACTTTTCATATATAATCATTATATATTTTTTATTTGATCCAAATATTTTATGTTAGATTTTTCAGTTTCAGTGTCTTATTTTAGTAGAGTATAGTGTTCAAAATCCCGACCCTTATACAAAAAACTTATACTTTGACATATATCATATTTATTAACGTTTTCCTATGAAAAAAAAAATCAATATCTGTTATAGTGTATCCACCATCTACTCTCAGAACTATTATAATAAACCCCACTATCATTCAAAAATATTTTATATACATCAAATTTTATAAAAATTCAATACATACATAAATCGTTTTTTATATTATGGAACGGATAAAATATTACGTGGGGTTTCGGGGGCTTTAGTCATCTCATAAACCTTTAATTAAAATTTGAAATTTAAATTAAGTAATTAAAATTAATTTTATGTGAGAGGTTAAGTTAACACTTACTGTCATTTTTTTTTTCGGTAAAATCAAAATGAAAAAAATCTCACTTTTATCCCCATCAAACCCCCCCCCCCCCTTTTTCCATTCACATTTTAATCTTGTCAATTTTTTCACATTTCTTCAAATTTTTTAATTTCTAATCTTACCAATTATTTCAGATTTTAATATTGTCAACTTTCTCATATTCCTTCAATTTTTTTAGATTATAATCTTATCAACTTTTTCATATTCCTTCAACTTTTTCAAATTTTAATATTATCAATTTTTTCATATTCCTTCAACTTTTTTCAGATTCTAATCTTATCAATTTTTTCAGATTCTAATCTTATCAATTTTTTCATATTCCTTCAACCTTTTCCGATTCTAATATTATCAATCTTTTCATATTCCTTTAAGTTTTGAGATTCTAATCTTATCAATCATTTCAGATTCCCTTCATCTTTTCTTTTGATTTTTCATTTCTTTCTTTACACTCAATTTTTCCAATATATACTTTTTTAGTTTCATTTTAATTCATCACACCTCATTTGATCTCATCAAATTCTAACAACACTTAATAATAGCCACCTAATAGTCATTCATTAAATTTTATAATAACGTACTAATACATTATTCATCACAATTTTTTAGATTTTTGAAACCATAGAAGAAATATTAGCTTATAATCGGAACGTCGGTCTCGAAAATGGCATGGTCGTTGTCATTACAAATCCAATGGCTTAAGAGGTGATAGATTGTCAAGATATTTTTTTCGGTTGTGAAAGAAGAGAAAAATACAGACCTTCACGAAATTTGATCGAAGGTCAACTCTTACAAAGGAATATAGGTAAGAAAAATATGATTATCCTTTTGAGTTACGGGGTATACCACATCTTCTAGATGGCGTCAAATGAAGGTTAAAAGTCATTTGTGCTTTTTATATTCATGATCTTGCGAAACGTTTCGAAGGACATGAATTTCCTTCTAGGTTAAAACACACGAACTAGATTTTGTTGTCGAAATGGGTCAAAGCATTACTCCTCAAGAAATAATCTCTATTTTGAAATAAAAAGATCCCAAAAATACTATTTTTGTTAAAAGCGTATACAACGTTTTTTTCTTTCACAAAAAATCTGAACGAAGTTGGTTAACTCCCATGTAATGGGTTTTGAGTCAACTACAAAACAAAAAGTACTTGTATGATTGTCGAACACATCCTAATACCATAAAGTCACAGATATTCTAAGGGTCCATCCCACGAGTCTTGAGTTGTCTTAATTATCGATGCCACATATAAGACCATTGAATATCGTATACCATTATTAGAGGTCATCGGTATCACATCAACCCTTGAAACCTATTCTCTTATGTTCACATATATTCGTAGTGAATATACCGAACGACTCACTTGGGTATTGACTATCATGAAGAAATGGATAACTAAAAAAGGGGCCGAATTACCTTCAATGCTTGTAACAAATCAAGTAATGCTATCGAAATATGTTTCCCTCTGACAAATCATATGCTTTGTATTTGGCACATAAATTAGTGTGTTGAAGAAATACAGTCCTATTCCTCGTACACAGTGGGAAGACTTCTTAGTGTCATGACACTCCCTTATCAATTCATCGACGCCATCATCATATCAAAGAAAATGGCATATCTTGTGTGAAGAGTTCAAAGAATATCAACAATTCATTGACTATCTTTGGGAGACATGGCTATCGCATATAAAGAATGTTTTGTTATGACATGGACAAATCAGTACATGCACTTGGGTAGCAATTGAAGTGAGAGGTACGAATCTTCACAGAGTCGAGTCTTCACTTGGGTAGCACTTGATTAGTTTTTATATAACTTTTTTTTTCTACGGAGTCGAGTCTTCACATTCAAGGTTGAAACTTTATTTGGGGGATACAATGTCATTACTCCAAACATCGATTAAAAAAATTGACAAGATACTCAGGATCCAATTTGGAAAAATTCAACAATCATTCCAAAGATGAATTAACATTCCAAGGCATAAACAAATACAAGACTCAATTTACAATCAGATACGATATCGTATTTTCTATAAACGTTAGAGAAAATACATGATCAACTATCATAATCTTGTAAAACTTCCCCTTAACTTGAGGATTTATGTCATTAATTTATGATGAGATACGATGTCGTGTTTTCTTAAAAACGTTAGAGAAAATACATAATCAACTAACATTATCTTGCGAAGCTTCCCCTGAACTTGCCGGTTTGTGTCATTGTTCTTTCAAGACTATACATGCATGCTCTTGCACGATATCGAAACCGTGGTCTAATATTCATTTTCTTTGATAAAAATTATCGATATTAAGAATCCAACTTAAAGAATAGTTCGAGTCATCTCATACAACACAGAACATAAAGACCGACCAACATGTAAAGAGGAGCATAGTTTACAATGTATTCCTTCATTTATGAAAATATCTTCTAAGGGATCTGCTACATCACGAGGGAAAGGAAGATGAGGATGGAGATCATCCATTCCTCACACTCCACCAATCTCTAGTCTACCTAGTATTGGTCCTTATAGTGATCGACTACCAAAGGCCTTTCTACGCTATATTTCCCACGTCATCGATGTTCGAGGTGACGGTCATTGTGGATTCAAAGTAGTTGCAACACAACTCGGTTATTGTGAAGACGAATGGGTTCGAGTACGAAGAGATCTCATGGAGGAGATAATCTTAAACAAATCTCAATAAGATATGATATATCAAGAATAAGGCGTTACAGATAGGCTACTGCACTGCATTGCTTCGATTCAGTTGCGGGTATAGAGCACTGAATGGATTGTATGCCTTTAGGGATAGTCATTACTTCAAGGTATAATGTTGTATTGCATACATTCGATGCAAATGTTTCAACTTGGTATACTCATTTGCCATTGAGGTCCCCTCCAATTCCCGTCCAAGAGCGTCATGAAATAACTATTACCTATGTCGGGAATCACTTTGTTCAACTATTTCTACATACTCATTATCCTATCATAATGATCCCAACATGATAGTGGGAGAACATATCCAATGAAACTCAAGGATAGTGTTATAGTTATGCAGTTTGTCTTCAACTATGGAATGAAGTAATAAACATCAACCCATATGATAGATAATATTTTGGAGGAACG
>LIEC01012379.1:0-12883 GCA_001925005.1 Drosera capensis
TCAACTTCAGGATCCTCAAAGGCTTGTTGTAAGTTCTTGAGGGCCGAAGATGTTGGTCTTGGTGTGGATGTACCACTGTACATTGAGTCCATGTGAGCAGAGGAGGCTTGAGTAGCTATCTGTGCAAGTCCAAATGCAGTGGGTGGAGTGAAGACAATTTCTTCAATGGCTCGCAAAGGGGTGATTTGAGGATTAGCTTGATGGTCTGCAGTTGATCTGATGAATTTCATCATCTGGTAATGATAGTTCGAAGGACTGAATTTCATTATCTGAGAAGTGTTCTTCCATGAAAGGAAGCTCTTCTGTCATTTGAGTTTCATCATTCTGGTCACTTTGTGCTGGATCTGCGGCAAGACCGATTATGATCAGTGTTTCAGCAACCGATTCATCACTGGAGGAAGACCAATCTTCTCTTGCATCATGCTCCTGTGCTGCTTGATCGTCTAGATTGTCAAGAGAGGGAGCAACTTCTTTATCTGTAGCTAACATGGTCTCATCGGCAATGTGCATTGTCATGGTTTCATTTGCAGGGACCATTGTCTCATCTGCAGAGACCATTGTCTCATCTACAGTTTCCTTGACCTCATCTGCAGTGTGTAATTTGTCATCTGCAGTCCTAGATGATGTTTGCACTCCTTCATCAGCAACTTGATCAATGAGGGCATCTTCATCTTCATCAGGTGCTGGTTGAGGATGATCATCTTCAGCACCATCACTTCCATCATCACCGTTTGGTTGATGCTCGTTTAAGTTGGGTCTGCTTAGATATTCATAGACTTCATCGGTGGCAGCCTTGATATGCTTCTCCAGAATGTCCTTGAGTGTTTCTTGGATGTCTGGAGTGTTGACGAACTCAATTTCTCTTAGAAGACAGTGCCTGAGCCTTTTTGTCTTCAGAGCGGAGTCTTTGAACTCAAGAGCTCCATTGATTAGAAAGTGAGCTTCCTTAGGTCTTATGGAACGGCTCACTTCCTTCTTCTGGTGGAGTTCGACTAGTTGATAAATCTCCCCCTCAGTCATACTTGTAATATCACCAATCAGAGTTTGTGATTGATCTGGATTTATTTGGTATAAGGTTTTGGGTCCTTGAGGAATCAGCTTTGGTCTTGTTGATCTTGTGATTCTCCTTGTGGTTCTTGTTAAGGTTGGTGCATTTGAGGTTGAGAGATTCAGTGTTGATCCTAGTGGTGCAGATGTTGAAGTTGCTGCCAGAGCAGATGGTGTGAAAGTTGTTCTGGAACTCTTCATAGGCAATTTGTGTTGTGATATAAACTCCTGAAGTAATTTTTTGGTTTGGATCTTCTTCTGCAACTTTCCCTGAGTCCTTTCAGCGAGGAGTTGGGTGTAATAGAAAGCAAGTTATGTTCTAAACCTTTGACATAAGCAACATCTCTAAAGATTATGGAACCTGTACCAAGGGTTCCATAACCTTTAGTTGTACCTGCTGTTCCTCCTCCAAATATGACGAGAGGTCCTTGCTCTTTTCTGTAATCATTAAGATTGCTTTTGTTCCCTGTTATATGTCCTGAGCATCCACTATCCAGGTACCATAAGCCTTTTTGTTTTACCTGTAATTAAAACATAAAGACCTTGTCCTTGGTACCCACTCATTTGGGTCCTTATTGATTAGTTTTTGGAACCCACACTTGAATTATCTTCTTGTGTATGTTCCAACATTCAAATGACTTGTGGTCAATTTTTCCACAAGTGAAGCAGTAGACCTTTGGTCTTGTGCTTCTAAGTGGTCTAATCCACTTTGTCTGCTGCTCTCTACATGAGCATATATACCTGGAGTATGGTTCTCTCCAAGTTGGTCTTGAGGGATTGTTCCATACTAAATAGTTAGGCTTTTCTGCCTTCTGCTCTCTGTAATACTTTCTTAGAAGTGGCCTGCTACAATTTCCTTGTGCAGTAGAGATCTTACTTTGTAGTAGAGATCTCTTGAAAAGGTTACTCTTTCTTAGCGTTGTTGGTGTATTTTGGTTATTGTTGTTGCATAAGGTTTGTGCAGCAAAGCCTTTGCTTTTGTGCACAAACCCTACATTATGAGCAATCTTAGCCAGCACAGTTGATGCAGTAGCCTCGTCCTTTTTCTGAAGGATTGTTGTGGTGATCTGATTTAATCTTTTGGTGGTTACCTTATTACCTACATTGTTGTTCAACCAGTTTTTGTATCCTAGCCCTGTTTTGTTATGGGATGATTTTCCTGTGTTGATCAATTTTTGTAGATCAAAGGTCTTGCCGTTCCAGATGTCCACCTGCTTTTGGAGCTCATTGTTTCTCACAGTGAGTGTCTCCACTACTGCATTGAGAAGTTTTACTTTCTCATTTGCTTCCTTCAGATCATTTTGAGCATCTATAAGACTGCTCTTGATCTCTTCATTTGAGTTGTATTTCTTTTCGAGAATTGCAATCTTATTGAGGTTTTCTTTATTTTCTTTTAGAAGAGAAATAAAGCTTTCAGAGGTTTCTTGAAGTGCTTCCTTCAGTTCCTCTATAGTGGCATCTGATTCAGAGAGATTAAATAGCTCTTTATGTTCTTTTTCTTTTGCCATAAGACATAGCTGAGCATTTGACAGAATGTCTTCGTCGTCGGAGTCTGTGTCATGCCATGTTTTTGCTGCATATGCCTTGCCCTTTTCCTTTCTTCCAGAAGTCACCTTATTATGATCTTTCTTGAATTTGGGTGTGGATGAGTCTTGAGCTGCTCGTCTGCATTGGGCAGCAAAGTGTCCTGGTTTGCCACAGTTGTAGCAGACTTCCTTTTCAGCATCTTTGATTTTTGAGGGAAAGTTCTTTTTGAAGTTTCTCTTCTTGAATAGCTTTTTGAACTTCTTTCCCATCAGTGCCAGCTCGTCTGATGGATCCTCTTCACTTTCGGACGAGGTGTCACTGTTTTCCTCTTCTTCCATAGATCTCAACACTCTTTCTTGTGCCTTGAAAGCTAGTGTTTTTCTTCTTGCATCATCAATCTGCTTCTTTTGCTCAACTTCTAGATTGTAGGTATGCAGCACTCCATATAGTTGAGCTAGAGTCATTTTTGTCAGATCCCTGGATTCTCTTATAGCAGTAGTTTTGGTATTCCAGATTTTTCCCCAAGTGATCTCACAAACTTTAGGTTGACTTCTTTTTTTTCAAAAGTCTTCCCTAAGGTCTTGAGATTATTGATGAGGATATTGAATCTTTAGAAAGACGTAGTCAAGTTCTCATCAGATCTCATTGAGATCAGTTCGTATTGTTGGATCAATACGTCCTTTTTGTTTTCTCTGATTTCATTTGTCCCTTCATTTCTCATTAGTACACCCTCCCATGCTTCATGTGCAGTCTTGGTGTGAACAACAATTTCAAACATGTTGTCATCCAGAGACTTGTATATTTGATTGAGAGCTTTCCTTCCAACCATCTCTAGATCCCAGTCCTCTCTGGTCCAGAGGGATGTTGGTCGAGGTACTTCCCTTGTTGAGTCCTTTGGGTCTGGCATCATTGGGACATTTGGGCCATTTAGAACCATGTCTTGCATTCTTTCATTAATTGAATTGAGATGTGCCAGCATCCGTAGCTTCCAGTGGTTGAATCTGTCAAGAGAGCACGTTGGAGGTTCTCCGCTGTTGGGACACTTTGTAAACTTTGGTGGTGCCATTTCTAATGCTTTCTTTCACACAAACAAACCGTTAGTAACTTCTTTGGAGATGAAATATATGACCTTTTCTTTCCAATAACTATTAAGTCTTGAAAATCAGGCTCTGATACCAATTGTAAGGTTCGAGTCTCAACCTAAAAGGTGGGATGAATAGTTTGTTTAAGAATTTAACCGTATTTTTACTCGGAATGATGATATTGTGCAAACTGAGATTGTATGTAGACTACTCAAGTAGTCTGCAGATGATGCGGCCTAGTCTGCACCTTTAGATTTATGACTCTTTGAGTCACTATCTCTTTTTCCGGCTGTGATGACTTTTCAGAAGCAATTCTAATATCAAAGAAATGAAAGGAGTAAATGGACACAGTATTTATACTGGTTCAAACACTCGATATCAACCCATAATCGAGAGCTTAGTCCAGTCTTCCCTTGGTTACCAATGTAGTCAACTCAAGAGGTAGGTGTTACTATCTTCTTGTTTTGAGCTTACAAGAAACTTCCTTTTTACAAGTTGTCTAACTTGTGTAAAGGATAAAGAACCTAGATCTTTGCACATCAGCAGATCCTGGACTCTGCGGCAAGAAAATGTTCTTCTACAAACTAGTGACACCTTCAACTGTTTTCACGACATGGCTTTCTTGATTAATCTTTGAATCAGCTCGATTGCTTTGCACTCTTTATTTTTAAATCAGCGTTCAACAGCACTCAAGCAAGCTTTCACCGGTTCCCTTTTATAGGCTCAAGGAACAAACCTTTGTAGACAACGCACTGTTCCTGGAGGGAACACTTTTCCACTAGTGTTTCCCACCATCTCGTTTCCAACGCTGGGAGTCCACTATCTCCTGAATTTATGCCGTTGCTACTTTAACTTGAATCTTCACTTGGCTGACTTCAAACCTCTGACCTCATCCTGGCAACCATCTCTACTACAATCCAGTCTACTGCAACCTCTAGTTTGCACTCAGTCTCTGTCACAGCCCTAGTCTACATCCCACACTGCAACCCTAGTATTGTCTTGAATGAAAGACTGGATTTTATGAAATAGCCATTGCAGACGTATTGTCACAAAATATAGAAGTTTTAGAGAATGTTGTACCATAGTCTTCAAGTTGTGACCTCATCCATAAAATTTATGCAGTACAGCTTTTAGCAGCAATATATTCGGCGTCTGTAGTAGAAGTAGACATAGTAATCTGCTTCTTGCTAAACCATGATATTAACCTTGCTCCAATGAATTGACATGATCCACTTGTGCTTTTTCTGTCAACTGTACATCCTGCGAAGTCTCCATCTGAATAGCCTATTAGTGTAAAATCTGAATCCTTAGGATACCATACATCAAGATTTTGAGTTCCTTTGAGATATCTTAGGATTCTCTTTACTACAGTGTAGTGAGATTTCTTAGGATCAGATTGATATCTTGCACAGACACATACTCCATACTTAATATCTGGACTGCTTGCAGTAAGCTATAATAATGACCCTATTATTCCTCTATACATTGTTTGATTTATTTCCTTTTCAGGTTCATCCTTTTCTATCTTTATTGATGTGCTCATTGGAGTCTTCATATGACTAGCATTATCTAATCCATACTTTTTGATAGTGTTCTTTAAGTATTTGGATTGATTTAAGAAAATTCCACTTTTTAGTTGTTGTACTTGCATTCCTAAGAAATATTTTAGTTCTCCCATTAAGCTTATTTGAAATTTAGATTTCATTAGTTCTGCAAATCTTTCACAAAGTTTATCATTAGTGCAACCAAATATAATATCATCTACATATATTTGCACTAACAATATGTGTTCCTTATATTTCTTTAAAAATAGAGTGGTATCAACTTTACCTCTTTTAAATTTATTCTCAGAGAGAAATGTTGATAGAGTTTCATACCATGCCCTAGGTGCTTGTTTTAACCCATATAATGCCTTATCTAACCTATATACATGATCTGGATGTTCATAATCTTCAAAGCGAGGAGGTTGTTCGACATAAACTTCCTCTTGTAGCTTTCCAATCAGAAATGCACTTTTTACATGATAGACTTTAAATCCTTGGTATGCTGCATAGGCAAGGAACATTCTTATGGCTTCTAACCTTGCTACCGGTGCAAAGGTTTCATCAAAATCAATTCCTTCTTCTTACGAGTATCCCTTTGCAACTAAACTAGCCTTATTTCTGATGACTGTACCATTTTCATCAGACTTGTTTCTAAACACCCATTTGCATCCTACAACTGGATAGTTTTTGGGTCTTTGTGTGAGATACCGATAGGAATGTGCAATCCCTCCAGCTGTATAGAAATTGATGTAACAAAACTCAAATGTATCAATTGTAATATAGTTAGGTTGTACAGGCAAGGAGTCAATTAGGTAGTTGCAGTCTAGGTTAGATGCAAGAGTGCAGATGGTTGCAGATGCGGAGGAATAGAACAGACCACCATATGCAGACTACTACAAGGACTTAGGATGAACAACTAGTATATTGACAAGCAACAAAAGAACATGAAGGCTTCACGACAGAGGACTGAGCTTGCAGACGAGGACCAACATGACAAGGCATAAACTAAATCAGACTGTGTGCAGACGAGGATTGCAGGAGATACTGTGTGCAGACGAGATGTTGCAGCAGACTGGATTGCAGTAGAGATGATTGTTAGTGTGGGGTCAAAGGTTTGAAGTCAATTGAGTAAAGATTCAAGTTAAAATAGCAACGGCACAAAACCTCGAGTTAGTGGAATGCCAACGTTGGAAACGAGATGGTGGGAAACACTAGTGGAAAAGTGTCCCTCCAGGAACAGTGAGTTGTCTACAAAGGTTTGTCCCCTGAGCCTACAAAAAGGGAACCGGTGAAGGCTTGCTTGAGAGCTGTTGTTTTTCTCATGAGATTAAAAAGTACAAGAGAGTACAAAGCAATCGAAAAGATTCAAGAGATTACTCAAGAAAGCCAAGTCGTGAGATACAGGTAGAAGTATCACTCATCTGCACAAGAACAACTCTTGCAGTAGAGCTCAAGACTCAAAGCTGTGCAAAGATCTAGGTTCTTTGTCCATCATACAAGTTAGAGAACTTGTAAAAAGGAAGTTACTTGTAAGGTGAAAACAAGAAGATAGTTATACTTATCCCTTGACTTGACTACATTGGTCACCAAGGGAAGACTGGACTAAGCTCTCGATTATCATTTGATATCGAGTGTCTGAACAAGTATAAACTCTGTGTCAATTTATTGCTTTCATTATACTGATATTAGAACTGCTTCTAATAAGACATTACAGTCAAAATAGAGATAAAGACTCAAAGAGTCATAAATCTCAAGTACAGACGAGACAGCCTCGTCTGCAGACTACCTGAGTAGTCTCCATACGCCCTAGTCTGTATAAAATTGTTATTCCGCGTAAAAAAAGACTTCTAAAGTATTATAACAACCTATTCACCCCCTTCCCCCCTCTAGGTTATAACTCGAATCCTACAGATTCCATACCTCATTTCTTTCGAACTCATTTAGTTCTTCTTGCATTACATCAACCCAGTTTGGATCATTTAGAGCTTCATTAATTACCTTAGGTTCTATTTCAGATATGAAACAGCTAGCCGGACAATCTGCATTTGTTGCCCTCCTAGTCTGCATAGTTGCATTCTTATCTCCTGTAATATTATCCTGTCTGTATGCCTTAATGCATCTTCCTTTATCTTGTTCATTTGATTCAACTTGTTATTGAGATATTTCTTCTTCTTCGGCTGTAGTATCATTTCTTGCAGACGACTCTTCCTTGTCTGCAGTATTAATAATCTCTTCTGCAGCCTGTTCATTGCATGCACATTCTTCATCAAATACATTGCATACATCAACTGACTCCTCAACAATTTGTGTTTTCCTATTGTACACCCTAAATGTCTTGCTGTTTGTTGAGTATCCTAAGAAGGTTGCCTCATCCGTCTTAGGATCAAATTTCTGTAAATAGTTTTTATCATTATTGTTTAAATAGCATATGCATCCAAAGACATGAAAGTATTTGACACTTGGTGTTTTTCCTTTCCACAATTCATATGAGGTTTTCTTATAAAGCTTGTGAATTGAGCACCTATTTTGAATGTAGCAAGCTGTGTTTATTGCTTCTGCCCAGAAGCTTTTAGACAGGTTTCATCAACAAGCATTGTTCTAGTTGCCTCTATGAGTGTCCTATTCTTTCTCTCAGCCATCCCATTTTATTGGGGTGTTCTAGGTGCTGAGAAGTTATGCTTAATTCCATGATCATTGCAGTATACATCTATTCCTGTTTGATCAAACTCAGTACCATGATCACTTTTAATTGTAATTACTTCTATTTCTTTTTCATTTTGGATTTGTCTAAGGAACCTTGTTAGCAGACTACATGTTTCACTCTTTTTATGTAGGAATATTACCCAAGTATACCTTGAGTAATCATCTACTATAACTAGAGTAAATCTTTTTCTGCTTAAGATTTCTATCTCAACTGGACCAAAGAGGTCCATATGCACTAGCTCAAGAATCCTAATTGATTCTAAAGAGTTTAAAGGTTTAAAGCTTGTCTTAGTCTACTTTTCTTCCTGACATGGTCTACATAACTTATCCTTCTTGAATTTTATTTGTGGGAGTCCTCTTACTAGGTTTTCTGAGGATAATCTTGCTATGGTTTTGAAGTTCAGATGAGCTAGCCTCTTGTGCCATAACCAATTTGTTTCTTCACCTTCTTTAGTATAGAAACATGTAATCTGTTCTGACTGTGAGTAGTCGAAGTCTACTGCATATATATTTCCTTTTCTAATTCCTAGTAATTTGACTTCTTGTGTGATTTTATTTATTACTTGGCATGTATTATGAGTACATAACACATCATAGTTTTTATCACATAACTAACTAATGGATCGCAGATATTGTTCTAAGCCCTTGACATAAGCAACATCTCTAAAGATTAAAGAACCTGTACCAAGGGTTCCATAAATATGACAAGAGGTCCTTGTTCTTTTCTGAAATCTTCAAGGTTGGATTTGTCTCCAGTCATATGACCTGAGCACCCACTGTCCAAGTACCATATCCCCTTTTTCTTTTCATGTAATGAAAATATGAAGAACTTTGTACATGGTACCCACTTATCTGGGTCCTTATTGGTTAGCTTTTAGAACCCACACTTGAACTATTTTCTTATGTGAGTTCCAGCATTCAAGTTATTTATGGCCAAGTTTGTCACAGGTAAAGCAATAGACCTTTGGTCTTATGCTTTTCAGTGGTCTGCTCCACTTGGTCTACTGCTCTTGACATGAGCATGTATGTCTCAAGTATGATTTTCTCCATGTTGATCTCAGGGAGTTATTCCATACCGAGTAGTTGGGGGTACATTGAGCTTCATGGGGTCATTCTCTAAGTTGCATTTGAGAGTTTCTTACTCTCTTCTTATTATACATATATACAGGTAGTCTGCTCCTGTTCCTTTGAGGCTGAACAGTAGAGATCTTACTTTGCATTACAGATCTCTTGAGAATATTGTTTTTTTTTTTTTTTCAGAACTGTTGATGCAGCTGAGTTATTCCTATTATGCATGGTATGTGTAGTAGAGTATTGGCTCTTATGCACATATCCTTTAGTATAGGCTTTCTTCGTCTGCACCTCTGCTGCAGTAGATATATTCTTTTTCTGTTGGACTTTTGCAGTGGTCTGTTGGTGATTACCTTTTTATCTTTATTATTATTCAACCAATCATTGTATCCTATCCTAGTTTTATCATGAGAGAATTGACCTACATTGATTAGTTTTTGTAGATCTAGGGTCTTGCCATTCCAAGCATCTATCTGCTTTTGAAGCTCAGTGTTTCTCATAGTAAGTGTTTCCACTACTGCATTGAGAATCTTCACTTTTTCATCTCCTTCTTTCAGATTATCTTGAGCATTGATTAGACTATTCTTAGTTTCTTCATTTAAATTGCATTTCTCCTTGAGAGTTGCAATTTGCTTAAGATTTTCCTTATTTTCTTTTAGAAGAGAAATAAAGCTTTCAGAGGTTTCTTGAAGTGCTTCCTTCAATTCCTCCGTAGTAGGTTCGGAGTCAGAAAGATCAAATACCTGCTTTTGTTCTTCTTCTTTTTCCATGAGGCATAGCTGAGTATTAGACATAATATCTTCATCATCAGAGTCTGTGTCACTCCATGTCTTTGTTGCATATGCCTTGCCTCTTTCCTTCTTCCCAGGGGTAATTTTGTTGTGGTCCTTTTTAAACCTTGGTGCAGACGAGTCTTGAGTTGATCGTCTGCACTGAGCAGCGAAGTGTCCTGGTTTGCCATAGTTGTAGCAGACTTCCTTGTCTGCATCTTTGGTTTTTGAGGGAAAGTTCTTTTTGAAGGTTCTATTTTTGAATAGCTTCTTGAACTTCTTCCTCATCAGTGCCAGTTCATCTGATAGATCTTCTTCACTTGCAGACGAGGTATCACTGTTCTCCTCTTCTTCCATGGATTTCAAAACTCTCTCTTGAGCAATGAAAGCTAAGATTTTCTTTCTTGCATTATCAATCTGCTTCTTCTACTCAACTTCAAGATTGTAAGTATGTAGAACACCATAAAGAGTAGCCAGAGACATCTTCGTTAGATCTCTGGATTCTCTTATTGCAGTTGTCTTTGTGTTCCACATCTCACCAAGAGATCTCACAAACTTAAGAGTGACTTCCTTATTTTCGAAAGTCTTTCCCAAGGTTTTGAGATTGTTGATAAGAATGTTGAATCTTTCAAAGAAGGTTGTCAGATCTTCATCAGACCTCATTGAGACCAGCTCGTATTGTTGTATCAATATATCCTTCGTGTTCTCTCTGATCTCATTAGTTCCTTCGTTTCTTAGCATTAGAGCTTCCAATGCTTTATTTGTTGTCTTGGTATGAACAACAATTTCAAACATGTTGTCATCTAGGGATTTGAAGATTTGATTTAGAGATTTTCTCCCAACCATCTCTAGATCCTAGTCTTCTCTAGTCCAGAGGGATTTTGGCCGTTGTATTTCTCTTGATGAGTCCTTTGGATCTGGCATCATTGGAATATTTGGTCCATCCAGGACAATATCTTGCATCTTCTCATCAATAGAGTTGAGATGTGCAAGCATTCTCAGCTTCCAGTGTTTGAACTTGTCAAAAGAGCAAGTTGGAGGTTCTCCACTGTTAGGACATTTAGGAAACTTTGGTGGTGCCATTGTTGATGATAATCTTCACACAAACAAACTGTTAGTAACTTCTTTGCAAGTATAATATGTGACCTTTTCTTTCCAATAACCGTTAAGTCTGGAAAGTCAGGCTCTGATACCAATTATAGGGTTTAAGTTACAACCTAGAGGGGGGGTTGAATAGGTTGTTCAAGACTTTAATGGTCTTTTTCTGAGGAATAATGATATTGTACAGACTGGTATTGTGTGCAGACTAATCAGGTAGTCTGTAGATGATACTATCTAGTTTGCACTCGAGATTTGCAACTCCTTGAGTCTTTATCTCGTTTTCAGATGTAATAATTTGTTAGAAGAAATTCTAATTATCAGTATAATTAGAAAGCAGTAAATGAACACAATATTTATACTGGTTAAGACACTCGATATCAAATGATGATCAAGAGCTTAGTCCAATCTTCCCTTGGTGACTAGTGTAGTCAACCCAAGAGGTGAGTATCACTATCTTCTTGTTTTTGTTTACAAGAGACTTTCATTTTACAAGTTCTCTAACTTGTATGAAAGACAAAGAACGTAGAAGCTTTGCACAGATCCGAATTCTAGATTCTACTGTAAGATTTTGTTCTTCTGCAGACTAGTGACCCTTTCGATTGTATCTTCAAGACTTTGGCTTTCTTGAGTAATCTTTGAGTTGCTAGATTGCTTTGCACCCTCTGCTTTTTCAATCTACGTTCAATAGCACAGCTCAATAAGCCTTATTGGTTCCCTTTAAAGGCTCAAGGAACGAATCTTTGTAGACAATGCACTGTTCTTGGTAGTCCACTCATGTCCTCCACCATCTCGTTCATGATGCTAGCAGTCCACTACCACAGAATCCTTGCCATTGCCACTTTAACTCAAATCCTCACTTGAATGACTTCATACCTCTAACCCTACCTTGGCAATCACCTATGCTACAGTCCAGTCTACACACAGTCTCTAGCACAACCCTAGTCTGCATCCCATACTGTAACCCTAGTCTGCATCCAGTCTCTATTGCAACCCTTGTCTGTACTCAGATCTGACTCAGTTTATGCCTTGCCTTGTTGGTCCTCGTCTGCAAGCTCAGTCCTTCATGTTGAAGCCTTTGAGTTCCTTTGTAACTTATGAATGCACTTGTTGTTTATCCAAAGTCCTCTGTAGTAGTCTGCATCTGGTGGCTTGCACAATCCTTATACATCTGCAACCGTCTGCTCACTAGCATCTGACCTAGACTACAACTACTTATTTAACTTCTAGCTTAAACACACTAACTACATTATAACTAATACATCTAAGTTTTGTTACATCAATTTCTATACAAATGGAGGGATTGCACATTCCTATCACTCTTTCTGTCAACTGTACATCCTGCAAAATCTGATTGAGTTCCTTTGAGATATCTTAGGATTCTCTTTACTACAGTGTAATAGGATTCCTTGGGATCAGATTGATATCTCGTACAGACACAAACTGCATATTGAATGTTTGGTCTGTTTGCCTTAAGATATAGTAATGATCCTATTATTCCTCTATACATTATTTGATTTAATTTCTTTCCGGGTTTATCTTTATCTATTTTAATTGATGTGCTCATAGGGGTTTTCATATGATTAGCACTATCTAATCCATACTTTTTAATTGTGTTTTTTAAGTGCTTGGATTGATTTAAGAATATTCCGCTCTTTAGTTGTTGTACTTACAGTCCTAGGAAATATTTTAGTTTACCCATTAAGCTCATTTGAAATTTGGATTTCATCACTTATGCAAATCTTTCACAAAGCTTATCATTAATGCAACCAAATATAATATCATCAACATAGATTTGCACTAACAATATATGTTCCTTATGCTTCTTTAAGAACAGAGTGGTCTTCGCCTTACCTCTTTCAAATTTACTCTCACAGAGCAAAGTTGAGAAAGTTGCATGCCATGCCCTAGGTGCTTGTTTTAACCCATATAATGCCTTATCTAATCTATATACATGCTCTGGATATTCATTGTCCTCAAAGCCAGGAGGTTGTTCAACATAAACTTCCTCTTGTAGCTTTCCATTTAGGAATGCACTTTT
>LIEC01012381.1:0-21466 GCA_001925005.1 Drosera capensis
GACTCGTAACTCTCCCAGTTATTATCATTTACAGGAATATCCTCATTGTTCAGGTTTTCAGGATTTTCACGCAGGAAGCATGAAATTAAACATATTATTTTCATGTATAACAGAATTCAGGATTTTCAGGCATATAATATGAAATTAATCATATTAATCCATGTATAGCAGGTGACCACCATGGTGTTTCATAAATTTATATAACGCTATTTTTCTTTGTAACGTTCTTAATAATTTTCAGGATTAATAATTCATTACAAAAATAACATCAACAGGCACAGGATATCACACATCATGAACAAGCAAAATTCAGGAGATCGTTATTTAAATTCTATAATATTCTACAGGTTTCATCGTTACCCTTCTGGCAAACAAATCAAATCAATCAAGTACAACATAATTTTTTATTCTTTATTTATCATGCAGATACGTGATCATATAATCACATAAATCAAATCACACACACATAAATTTAGGGTAACGATGTGTGTTACCTCGTCATTTAATTAAAAATCAGGAAAATTCTTCAGACAGTCACAAGCTCAATCTTGCTCTTTCGTAGCGTTCGTACCTACGATACAATTTCATAATATTAAGATCGTTACAACACCATTAAGTGTTAATATTTATGTATTATGTATAAGTATGTGTACATAGCCTAATACTGTATAGATCCAATAATCCCCTTCCCCATTTTTTTTCTCTTTCACTGTCTTTCCCTCTCTGTGCCTGAGCATGGAGCTCGAGACCATATAGTCGTCCAGCAGCCACGACGGGCGGAGGGTACTGCCGATGGTCGGCTTGTTTCAGGCGAGGCTCGAGGTAGTTGAGGGGAAAACGTCAGGGTATGGCCGGGAAAGGCGAGGGGTGTTAGCTGCTCGACGAGACAGCGAGGGTCGAGCCTTATAAGCGGTTGGTTTCAGACAAGGAGGTTTTTCCGACGAGACCAAGCACAGCCAGCGCCAGATCTAGTTAGATAGAGGACGGGGATGAGGACGGGGCCAAGCACAGCCAGCCAGCGACCTTGGTTCTCGAATTCACATCAATTTATGATTGTTTCCGACATGGAAAAGGGTTGTCGAGGGTCGGGTGATCGATTGGTATCCTACGAGACTAATTTACAATGACAACAAGGTTGGAAGCTTACCCCTTTCTCTGCTACTGTCGCTGTTCTCCTCAGAATGTTTACCTCTTATTGCTGAAATCACGCTGCTCATTTCTTTGTGTTTATGGGAGACCTTGAGTGGATCCTAAGTGGATCTTGAGTGGGGTTTAATGGAGATTAGTGGAAGTTAATGGAGCTTAGTGGAGGTTAATGGAGTTCAGTGGAGGTTAATGAAGTTCAGTAACGTTTACTAGAGTTTTGTGACTTTACAGTGAAGGAAGATTATTCATGCACCTGACTCATCACCTAGTGAATTTTCAAGGCCTAAAAGATGATAACGATTCATCTGATATCATAGTTTCTTTTGGTTTACTTTCTGGGCAAGAAACCCAGTCGATGATCTAAAACATCGCTTTATTTTACTTCATTGCTGTACCATCGTATTCACGATATCATTGAACCGTTATTCGAGATTTTAGCTTTTGATCCATGCATTCTTCGTCGTTAGGTTGGGGACGACCTTTCAGAGGGTGAAGCACAAGTGCTAGCAGAGTACGGCTGGATACCAAACACTGGTTTGGGTACCGTGCTGAACTACTGCGACAGGGTGGTTCATGATCGAAAGAAGGAGGGAGATCCTTGCGAATGGAGATCAAAGATTGGGAAGCTGCTGATGGACGGTTACAGTGGTGACTCCCTTGTTTGCTCTGATGTGTCCAAGAAGCTCCTTGACCATCAATACTTCCAGAACCCACAAGTCAAGCTCGAGCAACTCTAAGTTGTCATTGCACTTTAGTAAGTCGAGCGGCCATTGTTTGTTGGATTGGTCCAAAGCCATATTTCTCTCGTTTCAGGCAGATCCTCATTGGAGTTCGAAGAACATTGGGCTCTATTAGGACTGCGTTGCCTCTTACTCAAAGCCAGTTAACATGTAGAGTAGGTTAATCAGTTCTCTCAGCTAGAGTAGTTTATGTATTCTAGTGTATCTTCTACAATAGCAGTAGCTCTAGTTCAAGGCAGGTCGAGCATATACTAGGGGAACTACTAATTTAGTTCAGTCGCATAAGCTCTTTATAGGAATTTGCAGCGTCTGTATAACGTTTAGCAGCGATGAAACTCAAGTCTTGCAACAGTTTAGCAGTGAAGAAACTTAATTCTTGTAACACGTAAATGTTGTTGGTATAGCATTTTCAATTATCAGGAACTGCATACAGGAACTTGATCCTTGGGCATATGTCAATCAGGTTCAGGTCATCCAAGTTGAGATAGTCTCCTGGCGGATCCTTCCGCTAATGCCCGGTAGTTATTTTTACAATCCGTGATTGATGTCACAAGGCATGTGACTCACTGTCGCAAGGCATGTGACTCGAATATTTGTCCATCAACGGCTTGCTATGGACGATAAATGCCGCAAAGCACTTAATCTATATGGATATATATGTGATGGTGTTGACATTTTCATGTAAAGAATTTGTAAAAGAAAAGCTCAAAACAGCTTGTCAAGCTAAGAAAACGGGTACACTTAACGCAAGAAAAGTGTGATAACTTGTGAATGAATCCCCTCTTATCATGTGAATATCATTAACTTAAGTCACACTTCAATCTCCTCCAAGATCATCAAACCCAATCTTCACACATCCTTGTATCAAACATCCATCCCCTTTTCTTTTCATTTCAATCCACAAGAACATGAAGGGCCTCTCCTTCTTCTTCCTCAAGAACTCCATGGCGTTGAAAATGCAAAAACGGTTTCACAATTCCTGCAACGGTCATGCCTCAACCTCAACGCTCGACCAACACAAGCCGCATCCACCGCCACCACCCCTCTCCACTGCATCGACACACTCTGCCTCGGTCGTGAAGAATAATCATGTGGACCATCCGAGGAGCGTGACCCTGGAGGAGATGATACTGAAGCTTGAGCTCGAGGAGGCAGCAGCTAACCTCAAGCAGAATCGCAGGATGTCATGTGTGAACGATGGCGATATTCTTCGCACAGCCAGGAAGGCGCTGAATCAGTACCCGAGATTTTCCCTCGACGGGAAAGACGCAATGTACCGTTCCTCCTTCAGGGACACTACCCTGCAGGCTCATTGTCTCGATCTAGCTGGGCTGCTGAAGTTGCCTCAGTGTGTGGGCGGCGAGAGTGTCGTGTGGTGCAAGCCTGGTGTGGTTGCTAAGCTTATGGGCTTAGATGCAATACCAGTGCCTATAAGGAGACGTCGAGGAAGGGCTGAGAAGGTGTTGATGCACAGGGACGATTTTGCCAGGGCCGAGAAGTCGTTGATCGGCAGGGAGGATTTTGTAAGGAGCGGACGGTTGAGGAGGAGAGCTGAAAGGCATGAGATGGAGAGGAGAATGCATTACATGGATCAGAGAGGATGATACTAGCTGCATATTCAATGTAGAAATTAACACTTCTGGGCTCATATTGCTCAGCATCAGTGGAAACTAGAATTCTAAGAAGGAAGCATGGCTGCAAGCTCAGCTCTTAACCTCAGGAGTTCCATTTCGAATCCATTAATAATCTATATATTTCTGTCATGTTTCGCTAGATGTTAATATTAACAATGTCATCACAACAGGTTTTTCCACTTTGTGCCTCAGCTTATGGTCCTTGTCTCTTATGTCTTTAATACTGCTTCCTCTCTCCCAAATTAATTATAATATTTTTTATTCGGTCATTTTAATATATATATATATATATATATATAACATTTTTATTCTTTTTTTATTTGATAATCAAATGATCTCATTGTCTCTTTCCTTCTCCTTTCTCATTCTCTCTCGTAAACTCCACTTATATCCTACTACTATTAAAAAAAATACTTTTTTCCATCAAATTCCATAAAAATTCAGATATATAAAACTAGTGACGGATAAAATAATTGCAAACAAAATTGGGTCGGTAAAAGAAATGAGATGTATATTTTATCCAAATAACCATAAACTGCACATTTCATTCAACAGAACATCCACAGCATGATCATATTCACAAACACAACATTACATAGGCGACACCAGGAACATGCCTCGATATCAATTTGTAACTTTGGAGTGCTCGATGAGCCAGTCCATGACAATGTCTATGTTTATCGAGTTCTTGCATGAGATCATGTAGCAGCATACTTCTCTATCAGTTACCGATTGAAGATCTCTGTGATTTCCACCAAGAAAAACAGAAAGAAAGCTTGAGCATATATGTTTCACAACAAAGAAAAACAAGATCACATGATGCGGCAAGGGTTACAGAGGATATGTATAAATGACTCACAGCAAGTCCATCAATGCTGGTTGAGAAAGAGCCTCCGACTTGTCTATTTTGTTTCCAAGAACGAGCAATAGGTCATGCAGCTCGTGGATGGTTTATCTAATAGGTCATGCAGCTCGCTCCGTGTGATTGGCACATTGTCTCTATCAGCAAGCATCAACCACATATCTGCAAAACCAAACGAGACATACATCTAATCCACAGGATCACACAGGATAAATTTTAAGGTGACATAAGGAAAACCATAAAAAAAAAAAAAAAAAACAAGTTAAACCAAAACAAAGTGAGCGTGGATAACTAGCGTGCTGGTTCAGTGACTCAGACTCCATGCTGGAGGGAACAAAACAAAATTATTGTGATGACCAGACGGTTGACTACTAATATTGCTTGACTCGTAACATTCTGCAAGCTAATATATCGGCCCAGGGTATCCTAGCTTCCCCATTCTAATGAAAGCTTGGATTTATCCCAATAAGCCCCTATTCTTCAAATGGTTCTTACCTCGAGGCCCTTCAACAAGCAGCAGTGATCAATATCGGACTCAGATGTACTCAGATTATCAGATATACTCAGTATAGATCACTACAAGTCTAAGAATCAGCAGCTTCGTCTAGATACGTTTGACGGGATCGACAACTAGCATGACATTGTCATGAATTACCGACTGCTGCAACTGCATCTCTATAGCTCACATGCCAGAGTAGTAGGTGATAAGATCTTGAACCGTTGACAAACCATAAGTAAAAACTTTCAATAGAAAGTGAAGTTTTAAAGTACGGCAGTAAGGGAAATTACACTATAGCAGATACTCCACGGCAAAACCGCTCCCACATGATGCGATATCTCAGTTGTCCTCCAAGGTCCCAGAGCTTTAGCGTCACATTTCGTTTTGTTACTTTCCGCATATTAAATCCCACCTGGTATAAAGACATGGCATGTCGTTAAACACATGGTAAGTAATCGAACTCATAGCTTCTCGACATTTGTTCCTTGAAGGAGAGGATACATACAGTGGGAATCCTGTCTGATAGAAATGACAAAGTAGACAGAGACTGGTGCAGTCAAACTGAAAAAGAAACTAATTAAAGCAAGTCGCTTCTTACTCACGGAAATTGCATTAACTAGGGATGTCTTCCCTGCATTTTGAAGGCCGACGAGGGAGAGTTCCATTTCCCGTTTGAAAAAGAGACTAGCAGGCAAAGAGTAATCATAAAACAAACCCCCCACAAATATTTTAAAAATATTTACAACTAAATTTACCAACACTAGAACTTCATATCAATGAAATATTTTAAAAATTATTTACGACTAAATTTACCAATTTGCAAAAATCAGAATCATCTTTGACAGGGCATGAAATTGGGAAGTGCATTGTCATACAACTTAAATTATGTTGCTCACATATTCACATGAAAAGCATTCATTTCCTAGGTATATTTATCTTGCAGTGTGAATAGATAGATAGATAACAATGTGCTTCCTGAAGTATTTCTTAGCATCTCTTGACATGGCACTCGTCGGCCACACCTTGGCCTTCAAAAAAAAACAAAAAAATCAAGCAGGAGACTTCCTTAGCACGACGTTTGTTATTCTAATAGATCCCATTTGAGGAGCATAAGTAATACGCATAATGAAAATAATGCATTAACTTGAAACAAATGCCACATTGCACAAAACGGAAAGTTTTGCTTTGCTTCGGGTGATGGTTTTTATGAAGACGCATAGGGTTATTTTCACACTTACAGCAAGACTAATGGGAGCTAAAAGTGATGTCATTGTTATAATTTGGAATCAAGATGAAAAGATAGTGCTCCAACCATGAGCTAAAATGAGTGATATTTTAAAACTTAGCTAAAATTGGTTCTAAATTTGGAATAAGTATAGATACCACTTTTTGCATTTACCAACAATCAAGTCTATTAATTTAGCTAGCCGTTGTTTATAAAAAAGAAGAAAAATTTAGTTAGCCGTTAAACAAATTGGTTCAAACAGTCATAAAAATTTTAAATATCCACATCTGAACCCCTATAAATTAATCCCCAACATCACAAAAGATTTTATATATATATAAATTTCAAATCTTCTCCAACAACACATCTGAACAATTTTCATTTTATTTTACTTAATTTATCATTTCTCCCTCCTCCACAAAATTTTTAAAAAAAATTCTAATAAGCATGACAAAATCAAGTCGTTCATCGAGAGGAAAATCTTTCATGCCATAGCAAAATGAAACAGTATGCAGAGCGTATCTATCTATTACTCAAGACCCTATCATTGGCAACTCTTTACCATGAAGCCAATTTTAGGCAAGGATATTGACGCAATATATTGAGTATACAAATGATGATCAAAGAAGTGAACAAAGTATCAAATCGTGTTGGCAAACAATCCAAAAGCTTGCAACAAATTTCGTGGATGTTTAAGAAACACAAAAGTTTTGGCTTGTTAAATATTGGGTCAAAGATTGAGAAAAGAATGATTTAAATAATTAGAGTGATTAGTTAAAGTAATAGTAGTATTGAAACTATGGGAAACATTGAAGTGAGGGAAAGTTATTCGAGTTACCGTCATTGAGTTTCAAAATACAACCTAACATTGGACACATGATTTTATATTTAGCTCAAAAACTATTTTAGATGTCAAATTATTATAGAAATAAGTATATCTATTTTATCCCTATCATTGGCCTTGCTATGAGGAGAGTTAGTTCATGTAGATGATTCATAGACTCAATATTGTTATGTGTACACTTAGTGGACTTCTTCACCTTTTTTGTAGTAGGAATGGACTTATTCACATAATTAATGGAGTTCTGTACATATTTAATATGATTATTATCACGTTCAATGGGTACATCCGAAATTGCTATTTGAAAACGAAATAATGCTAAACTATGAAAGAAGCGTCATTGCCCGTAGAGATTTGCATGTGGCCTAAAATGCTACAGGGCGTAACACTTTACTCATTCATTTATTTTAATTTTTGTTTTAAAGCGCCACACATAATGATTTTCCCCCCTTTCTTTATATTATTAAAGTACAAAGTTAATGAGTCTTACTATTAATTATAATTTTTGAATTGTTATTCGAATAAATTCGATTCAATAGTAAAAAATGATCAACTCGATTTTCTCTATAAAACAAGATCAATCATTAATATTCACAATGACGTTGAAATAATGTTTTTTTTTTCTGTATTTTCATTCGACATCGTTAAAAAATACTCATAATTAATCTTGTTTTCTAGAGAAATTCGAGTTGATCATTTTTTATAATTAAGCCGAATTAAGTCGGATAACGATTCAAAAACTATGATTAATAAAACGTTCATATTAACTTTTGTATTTTAATCATATAAAAAAAGACGGAAAAAATGAAAAAAAAAACTAAAACATCATTGTGTGTGACGCTTTATAACAAAACAAATTAAAAAACCTAAGATGCCACTAACCATGGTGCTTTATTTGTAGTTTCCAAATAGCAGAAATTTGTTTTCAAATAGATGTTCCCGGGTACATCCGGTGCAGATAACTATACTTTCAATAAAAGTTCTCCCTAACACTGTCATAACATTTCGACTTCATCAAGCCATATCTATGGTTGGTATTGTTTGCTAGAGCAAATGAAGCTTATGATTTTTTAACTCTTTTAACCAATCATCAGCTTAAAAAATTCCCGAATGCTTTGAAATCAACTCAACCAACAGACTAGAATTTTTTACCACAATTCCATAAAACTTTTAGAAGCATCAGAGGTACCTTTCTGTAGCTCAATTGACAAGGTATTCCATAATCAAAGAAACAAAAATAATAATTAGAATATGACACTATAAAACCAATGAAAAAAAGTAAAAAGTGAAAATAAAAATAAAAATAGATACCCAACTAACCCACTCCATCAACCTCCTTCCTCATCCATTGTAAGGACTGCATCTCTACGTCCTGTTTTTAAAAAGGAAATTTCGAAAGATCAATCGAATAATCTGTAAATTTAAAGGATCTTTTAAATCATTTTTCGTTAACGGATTCACCATCACAAAATATCTCTACGTCTTGTTGAAGACCAGGAAACTCACAGAACACCACAATCTTCCTCACGGCAATCCTCTTATCCGCATACGATTTCAATTTATAGTCTCTGTTTCCTATCTTGATCTTCTTCAAAAAACAGTCCAGCTTTTCCCTCGAGAAGGGCATAAAGCATCTAAATCGAACACAATCTTCACAAGGGGAAAACCACAGCATCATGCTATAGAAGATAAAAAAAAAAAAAAGTTAAGATAGGTTTGAATTGTAGATAGGAGCTAATCTTAAGATACCCACTTGCAATGACCACCCTTCCTCAAAAGCAAACAACTTTCTCCAAAGATACTTAATAGCCATGACGCTTTCTGTGAACACCCAACCATATCCAGAAGGCCCAAGATCATTAAGGTCTAACAGTATGCTCTAGTCATTCGAGTTCATGTTCTCTTGCAATTGTCATGAACGCATACTCTTAGTTCTCTTTATGTCTCAAAGATTGACTTTATTTTCAGAGGTACCTTGCTTTAAGAAGCTAGTGATCTTTTCTGTTGAAATGAAGCATTTTGGTTGATGTCTATTCATGTTCCACGGTAGTTTGCTGCTCCATGTACGTGCCAATGTAAGGACGTGTCCTTCACAGCCACGAAGAGAGAATAGCATCAACCAAGGAGCATGAATACATGAACTAACCATGAAAATAGATAGCATGTGTTAGATTTTGGAGAAAAGAGAATAATTGTTATTACTGTCTTACTCCCAATAAATAGGAGAAGCGGAGACAAAAAATAAGAAATTGTTACAGCCATGGAAATAAGCTAAACAAGGAAACAAATTGATCTAGGCAATAACCTAAAATAAGGAAAGCCTGAGACAAGGCATGATTTCAACAGCATGCAACCAAAGAAACACTCCATTTCTTCCTTCTCAAAGCAAAATATGCCTAAAATCAAATTAATCATCAAAATATGATGAGAACCATGAACATTCTTTAATGAGAATGATAAGAGAACCATGAATACACATTAAGGAAGTAGACTGTTCGACTTTGATTTAATTTCATATTGCTACTATGATAGGCACGAGGAGGAAATTGATACTTTTTAATGAATCACTGAGCCTGTCCATAGGCATTTTTTGAGAAAGGGCTGAATTTGGAGAAGGGTGGTCACTGTTCGATTTAATTGTCTCGCCATTTAGGCAACCTGAGCTTCTATCAAGACTTAAAACCTCTCCTCTTTGGTAGAATTCATGTACGACTTAGTGATGTAAGTTCTCTTCTTGTGAATAATGTGTTCGATCCCCATGCTTGATGCCCTTGTTAATTAGGGAGCAAGACCATTTATAGACAAAGATTGACCGAATAAGTGATTGTGTGAGATCGTGGGGGAGTGGATTGACGAAGGTGAAAAAGACATATTTGTTTATGAAAGATATTGTATATAAGATCAAGGAAGAATTCTTCATATTAAATTTAATAAAATTCAAGTTACGGTGTGATTGATGAGAGGGGGAATCAGGATGTTATTTTAATTTTAATTAGTTAAGATATATGTTAGATTAGAATTTATTTAATTGGTTTTAATTTTGTTAAATGACACCTTTTTAAAATGATAATAATGTCATGTCATACCGTTTTATCTTTATCGCTAAAAGACACTGGATAATATGATATATATTACAATAATATCATGTGCATTGCACGGGATAAATAAAAATAATTAATATTAAACATGCATATATAGATAAAGATATATTGAATGTGACAGTACGAAAATAATAAAGATAATAAATAAAAATAATATAAATAATATATACGTGTTTATGCATTACACGAGATGAATAGAGATAATATAAATAATTAGTATTAAACATAGATTTATAGAAAAAGATATATTGAATGCGATAGTGAGAAATGTTATTGTTTTATTACATAAAAGATGATTTCATATATAAAAATGTTAGAATTTCATATAATTATCTCTTTATGAAAGATTTTATATATATAATTGTTATATATTTTTGATTTCATCCAAATATTTTATGTTAAATTTGATATATTAAAGTTTAGGTTAAGTTTAGATTAATTGAAATTACAATCAGATTTTAATTGATTAAGATATATGTTAGAGGTTAGATGTTAGATTAGATCTTATTTAATTGATTTTAATTTTTTTAAATAGATATTTTTTAGAATGATAATAATAGTCTGTCATATTGTTTGTCGTCTATCATCTAAAACACTGATAATAGGATATATATATATTAAATTAGATTATATTAGATTAGATTTTCCTATCCGAAGAAAGTGATTTCATGTTAAATTCGTAGTCAAGGTCCATGCAATCAAAGTCTTCTTACTATTAAGAAAAACAGAGAAATCCGACCTTGGGGAAGCCATAAACAATGAATAGCCCCAAAACAAGCCAACAAATAGAATCCATAGAACAAAGTAACAACCAACACAGCTTCTGTTGGCTTACAATCGTGATGGTAGTGCTGGTGAGCCAAGAAGATTTGGTGGGAAAACATCTCGTTTTCAGTTTTTTTTATTGATTTATCCCTGATCTGAGCTCTACCCGTGAGCTTCTGATTTGCAAACATCATATAAATAACTATTTATATATGAATGAAGGCGGTGAAATGCCTAACAAAACAAACTTTGGTAATTTCTTCTTTTTCGGCGCCTAACAATGATGATGAAAAGTGCAAAGTCGGTTTTAGTTTTCTTCATGCGTGAGTTTCTTTACTTTGATCTCCTTTACTTTTCAGGTCAAGGATTACGGCTCACATACTCCCTCCTAATCCTGACATGCCTCCAGATCACGAAACTCCATCGCATGTTCATTGGCATACTACTATAGTGACTGTCATAAACTTGATCTCGCATAATGATAATAAGATTGGTTATTAGAGCTTCCCGTTCTTTTCCCACCTTCAGGAATTTTTCAAGCATACCTTTCTATGTCGTAAACTTTTCTACCATCCTGACATGGATTCCATCTGCTTCTTTTTTCACACCGGATCCTTTGTATCCAATGAGGTTTCTAACCACAACCTTATTGCCAGAGATGTCATCTTCAGCATCGACCCAGGTTCTCTTTTGAGGACATTAGGCTTCTTGTATTCCACATCCACGTTGTCTTGTGGATCGAGGATAATGTTTGATTCGATGTGGCTGCTATCATTGTCTCTACGCTGTTTGCGCGTCCTTGCTTCTTGACGATCTCGCCATCTCCGTCGCCAGACTTTGCCATTGTTGGTGTCCGGAACGTGTAATGGTATGCACAACGTCGAAGTAGATGGACTTGTCTCTCCTACCGCAGGTGGCGAACAGTCTGCACCAGCGGCTAACTTTGGCTCTGCTGTGTCTGTCATAGCTTTCAGTTTTTCGAATCTTGTTACGAGACAAACTGATTTGGCTAACTCCAAACTGATCTTATAAAGGCGATTTGATGTGCGTTTCATGAACATCAACAATTTGCCGTTATCATACACCTTTATAGCATCTCCCACCATATTCACCTCGCAGCCATTCTCTATCATCTGTCCAAGGCTGATGATATTAATGCAAAGTTTAGGAATATAGTATACCTCATGAAGATTATACTGATCCCCATTCTTACACTGGAACACGACTGTTCCTTTGCCCATGACTTGAACGATCGTGTCATCGCCAAGCCTCACCTTCCCGGTGATCTTCTCATCAAATTCTTGGAACATTTGTCGATGTCCAGTCATATGATTGCTGACACCGTTATCTAGGTATCAGGTATCCTTATTTGTTGTCTTCACCTCGTCCTGGTGAAATGCATGCAATACCCATTCGTCTTTAGGCTGTAGGATGTCTTTTTGTTTAGCTCGTGTCTCCTTCTGAGACACAGAAAATAATAACGCTGACTCATTGGGAGCAGCGTGTGTGTGTTGTTCATTATACTGCCGCACTCAGAAGCATAATGTCCCATCTTTCAACAATTGAAATACTTAATATGACTTTTGTTACGGTTGTCGCTACCGGTGCCTCTCGCGCACTGCATAATTGTCGCTTCGGTCGCTCCTTCCTCGACCTCCTCCACGCCATTGACCTTTATCTCAGTCTGAGATTCGCGTCCTTGACCAGACAACGAAGTTTCCCTAGTGTTGCTCCTCTAGGGTGCCTGTCGCTCGCTACGAGTGAACATGAGCTGACTCTCACCACTACAGATGTTCTCGGGGAGTCGAGCTCTCTCCTCGAATGTCTTCAATCGTCCTGTGGCTTCCTCAAATGGCATTGTCTCAAAATCGAAAAATTATTCGATCCCAGCAACGACTGTGAAGTATCTGTCTAGCATACAATCGAGTAATTTCTTGACTAGTGCCGCATCGCCAAGATCTGCTCCAAAGCTGAAAAATCTGCTGGATATGCCACTGAGTTTTCCAACGAACTCATTAATCGGCTCCTGGTCCTTCATCAGCAGAGCATCAAGTTCATTTTTTAATGTCTGTAATCGTGTCTTCTTTACACAATCAGCACCCAGGTATCTTGTCTTTAAACTTTCCAAAATTTCTTTCCCCGTCTTTTTCTTCGCAATTTGAAGGAAAACATCTTCGGGGATTGACTAGAGGATGTACGCACGCGTCTTCTTATCATTTCTTGGACTAACCTTCTCTTCCTCTACTAGTTCGATTGCCTCCCACACATCGTGGGCATGTAGGATTAGCTCCATTTTTATTGTCTAAACCGTATAGTTGGAAAAGTTCAACATTAGGAAATTGAACGATACTTTACCGCTCTTCTTTGACGCCTGTTGGAAAATAATTGATATTATTGGAATTTTTTTTCAAAAAACAAAATTCCTTTTTAAAAAAAAAATAAAACCAAAATATCCTCTCTTTTTCCCTTGTTTAATTTGAACAACAATATCTTCTTCTTTTTTTCTTTTTTTTTTTTGTTAAAAAAAATATCGCTGACACACTCTGTACAAGGTCTCTCACTCCCCCTTTTATTTTCCTTAATCTAGTACGCACCAATCAAAAACCGTTTCCTTTTCCCTTTTTCTCTAGGCGACACACCACCTAAAAACGCACTCACACAAAGGGAATCTCCCCCCTTTTTCACCACACAGCACTGCCTTTGCTTTGCTTTTCACACAGAAACGCAGCTTCACACCTTTCCTCTTCACCATGCCTTTTCTTCCTCTTCACACCTCCTCTTCTTCCCGTCGCCTCCTCTCATAGATCTGGTACAGATCTCATGGTGGATGTTGATAACGGTGGCGACAAACGACGAGATCGGGGTTCACGTCGCCTAGGCCGAGTGAGGACTGTCGTGGTTTAGAGTTTGACACCGGAGACGATACTATAGATCTCGAATCATCGCTAGATCTGTTGATTTCTCTCTCCAGCTTCCCCGTTCGAAACAGTATCCACCTCCACTTTTAGATGAGGCCTTCCCTGAACGTGACCGAGACCACTCTGGTCATAGAAGTTCGGTTGATTCTCCTCTTGGTAAACCACTTGTCGTGGTCTCTTCCTCTTTGGAGGAGAAACATTAAAGGGAGTTGTCTGCGAGTTCGAATTCTTTGGAGGGAGTTGGTTGATGGTGGATGTCGTTGGTCGGATCATGACTAGGCTCTGTTAGCAAATATTGGTTCAGGATTGTGATGGTAGTGTTGTTCAGTCAATAAGATTTGGTTGAAAACTTTTCGTTTTTTTTTATTTATTGATTTATCTCTGACCTGAGCTCTACCTTGAGCTTCTGATTTAAAAACATCTTATAAATAACTATTTATAAATGAATGAACTTGGTGAAATGTATAACAAAACAAAATTTGTTGATTTCTTCTTTTTCGACGTCTAATGAGGATGATGAACAGTGTAAAGTTGGTTTTATTTTTAATCATATGTAAGTTTTTTTTTTTTTCTTTGATCTTCTTTGTTTTTCGGATCAAGGATTACGACTCACGGCTTCAATGGTCAATGTGCTGGGAACAAACACAACTGGGCAACAAATTCAGGGAAAATAATAGGCACCCATTATCAATTTAACTCCGAAAATTCATAGAATCTCCTACAACATGAAACTACAAGTACAATGTCACTCCAATCTCGAAATCAACTGAATCCAATGCAAAGAGCGAAGCGAGTGCCTGCGTAGCCAATTGAGCAACGAATCCCACAAACCCATTTCCTCAAGTTTGTAATTGAATTGCCGATTTTGAGCGAATTGTGAGGTTGGTGGTGAGTTGAGGCAATGGAGATAATTAAAACCCTAGAAATGGGGGATTCTGGCAGCACAAGCAAAGCAAGGAACAACTTCTATTTGCTACTTGGCAGTTTGTGCGTTATGGAAGGTGTCCGTTGAAGTGTCTCCGTCTGTGACAAACAATTGAAACGTATAAAGATCATCTACTGGAATCTGAACTCTTAATGTATGTAGGACAAACAATAGATGTGACTAAAGGTCTATTTGGTAAAAAAATAAGTCAGTCAATTTTTACTATTGTAAGTCAAACATCGAATCTGTGTGTCTTATTAAAAAAAAGCATCAATTTTTTTTGGCAAATTGTATCGTTAACAATAAGCCAAAGGAATATGGTTTTTCAGATGAATGTGATTTGTGATTTTAGGTTGATCCCTCATTTATGGCTTTTTTTCTTCTCTTTTGAATAATTCCAGCATTCATCTTTCCTGATTTTCACTTCTTCTTTTCCATCGCTTCAACTGAGTTCAAAATTCTTAACCCCAAACAATCAGGTTCATCATCTCAACTTTCTTTTTCCTATTTAATGTTTTTTTTCCCCTTATTCGTTGATGTATTCTTGCTGTTATGCTTCTGCATTCTTTTGAAATTTTGAAGTTTGAGATAAAAATGAATGAAATCAAGATATCTACATTTGTTCTGCTTTTTTTTTTTTAGCTCGTGCATTGTTCAGTGATCTTTTGTATTTTGAATTTTTTTGGGTGAATAGAAGATACATCATGCAAAACTGAAAAATTGTATTGCAAATGAGAGACTATTTATGTATTATTTGTATTGTAACTAAACACAAATTGTTTTTTTTTTTTTTTTTTTTTGTTATTATGTTTTTGTTTTTGTTTTTGTCTTTTAGAGAGTTCAATTCCTATTGTCTTTCAATATTTTGTTTATATAATTTTACAATATTAAAATAGGTTTATCTAATCTTATAATTAAATAATATAAATAAAATATTTCATAATGTTTAACCTTCACTATGTGACCTGAATGTTATTTTTGATTTTACAAAAATTTCCCAACTTAATGATATTGTTGTTATTTTAACAGTTTATAAGTCAAAACTGAACTTAAGTTTATCAAACACACAGTTTAGCTTATATTTGGACTTAAGTAGTTTTTACTAAATACAATCAGCTTATTCTGAAATCAAAATAAGCCGTAACTTCACAAGTCATCTACTATAAGTCATGTCTTTTCAACTAAGCCAAGCAGGGCCTAAGATGTTGGGAAATGGAGTGGAGTCTATTATTCATGAAGTCGAATTTTGTCGTAGTTGGAGTCAGGCTCTTTAGTAAAATGGTGGGTTTAGGTTCGAATGAGTTCTGATGTGCTTCCCAATAATTCTAAGTGGATTCTGTTTATGACATCAACAGACCGATCAATTTTTTTTCCCTAAAAACCTTTCTTTTTGGGTTCACCCATGCACCTGACACGTGGTCCAGACCAAAATTTTCTAATGTGGATGCGAATTAGAGTTCAACGTTTGTTTGTGACAAAGTGGTAGTGTAGGGTTGAGGCCGTTGAATAATGTCAATTTAAATGGTTTTTTTATTTTGTGAGTTATTAGGTTGATCTTCTTTCTTAAAGAAAACTCAAGAAAAAAACAAAGTTTTAACATTTTTTCACTTAATCAAAAGTAAATACTCCCTTCATTCAAAATAAAAAAATATATAATGACATATATTTCGAGACTTTTTTTTCTTGTTTTTAACAATGTGAAAAAATTATTTTTTTATTCATGATTGCAGTTCATAACTTAATCTGTCATTACTATTTTACGATAATTTTATAATAAAGAATGTTTGATCGTTTTAGGAAAGTTTCAAAATATATGTCGTTGTACTTATTTTGGAACAGAGAGAGTTATAGGGCTATAGCCGTTGTCATTCATTAACACTTTGAATAGAATTAACACTCCTCATTTCCTATCGTCTCAAATCAACTTTCATATATACGCTATTAACACGAGTGCTTTGATTCTTACCAACTGAGTCAAATAATCAAATAATTCTTGTCTTCACCAACTATATCAGATACATATCCAAATTGAATTGAGTGCTAAGGCGCTGAAGTGTTGTTCAAGTGGTATCAGATATTTCACACTATTTCATTATTTATGCTCAAAACAAAAGTTATCATAGTGGATTCATGAGTATAACAAATCAATTCTAGCCATTTTGGCAATGAATTTGCTTCTCTTTCAGATGTTCTTGTAGACCTGCTTTTGACTTGGGAAGTTAGAGTTACAACTATATGCAAGCAATAGCCAACCTAGTACATTCCACACTTTCCCATAACTCAAAGGATTGTAATAAACATAAAACTGACAGGGACAAAGACAAATCTGTCAAGGACTACAGTTTCTCTTTACCACAAAGGAAGGCAACTGTTTGAGATCTTTTTTGAACGTTTGTTTTTTGTTGTAGTTTCCTAACATAGACAAGGTTCTACTTTATTTATTGTACAAGACAAACATTTAAGAGAATGAATCAGAATAAATAAATATTGACTAACAAACAACATCTTCCGCTCCTGGTTTCTCTCAAGGGAGGCGGCTAGGTTTTCCCCACCAAGGGGCTCTTCACCATTAGACTGTAGGGATGTTTTCATGATCTGAGAGACCATGGAGGCATGTATTGAAGAGTTGGAGAAGAAGTTAAGGTAGACAGATATGAAAAAGGAAGGCATATAAGTGGTGGATATCATACTTAAACCACAATTCAAAAGAGGATGGCTATCTCCTGGTAGAGAAGTTGTTCCTACATAGGGAGATTTTGAACAATGTACTGCGTGCATCAGTAGTAAAATCATGGGCGACAAGGGGAGTAGTTGAGTGTAAAGACATGGGGTGCAACTTCTTTGTCTTTCAATCCCAGGACCAACAGGATCGGGACAGAATCATGCACAGAAGACCATGGCATTATGAGAACAACTTACAAGCGCTGGTACAAGATTGATCAAACACAACATATCACTGAGTACAAGTTTGACACGCTCCAGATTCGGATCCAGTGCGAAAATATCCCATTAGGAGGTTTAAATAGCCATATTGCAAAGATGGTCGACGATAGAGTGGGTAGAGAAATCGGTGTCGACACGGATGAGCAAGGCAGAGCAGTGGGCATCAAATTCAGGATGAAGGTCAAGATGGGGAATAATCTTAAAACTAGCAGGTCAAGATAGTAGATGGATCCCTCTAAAGTACAAGCGCTTGCCAAACTTCTTTCTCTGGTGTGGGATCATAGGCCATAGTGTCCAGGATTATGAGAAGGAACCAATATGGACCGTCGATGATTGCCAGATTCTACGATATAATCTTCAATATGGAACATCCCTTCGAGGAGCAACGCAGCTGAAAAAAGATTTGGGTACTTTTGTGATTGTAAGTGACAACCGTTAAGCATCTATGACTGCAGAAGAGAATCAGAATGGGACACACGAGAGGGCAAAAAAAGGCAACCGAAGAGAAAAATCGAAACTCACCAACGTTCATAGCCGATCAAAGCGGGAGAATCTTTTCGAATTAAAATTTGGATATTACAGTAAAGGAACTATCAACCTAAACGAGAAAGTTATGGACGGCCTGAGCAAGGATTCCGAGAAGGCAAGTAATCTTAGGGAGGATATTTCGACCTTGTGACAAAGGAAATAATGTCCAAACGAGCAAGTATTATGGAGGAAAATCAATATCTATGTATTTTGAATGAAAGAGAAAAAGTGGAGGCAAAATGGGCCCAAGTCAATGGCCCAACTAGAGAGGAGGACGATTACAAAGCCCATGTGCAGGGAGTGGCCTGGGATACTCGAGCCGATCATCAGAAAAAATGGAAAAGGGTTAGTACATCCCAAATAAACCATTCAGAAACTCCATTTACCCATGTAGGCACCCAACAAGGTTATGAAGGGAGCACCCAGGAAACCCTAACATACAAAACAGAGCTTGAAGACTAGTACACTAGGATCAGAAACCAATGGTGAATTTCCAATGCTTTCGGCAGTATCCCTTGTGTTCTAGGGGCTATTTAATCCCTTGTGTTCTAGGGGCTATATATAGCCCTATATTGAAACTATATGGGGTTGGGAAACCCTCGAAAAGTTATAACTCTTAAGGATATCCTTAGGAAAACAAACTCCCATATGATTTTTCTCTCAGAAACTAGATTAGATGGTAGTGACCTGGACAACATTAAACGACAGAGCCAAATGAGCAATAGACTAGAGAGGCGGTACAAGGACGTAGCGACGGGTTAATGTTCCTTTGGGATGACAAGGTAAAGGTGTCAATGAGATTCATGACGAACTACTACATCGATGTATTTGTACGTGAATCAGCCGAATGGCCGAAATGGAAATTCACGGGTTTTATGGTGATATGAATGTACAATCCCTATAGTAGTATAGAAATTAATGAACAAAACTTAAAAGTATTAGCCATGATTTTGTTAATGTGCTTAGCTTGAAAATTAGGTAGGTATCTGCAGTCTAGATCTGATGCTGGAGAGGAGACTACCACAGATCGAGAGCATTGTGTGGGCCACCAGATACAGACTACTACAGAGAATTTCGGCTAAGCAACTAAGACATGAGTGGGTAACAAAAAACCTGCAAATGCTTCAGGATTTAGGATTGAACTTGTAGATGAAGACCAACACCGCAATGTATGGATTACATCAGATTTGGGTGCAAACGATATTGCTGCAGTGACTGGATGCAGAAAAGGTCTTAACGATACTGAGTGTAAACTGAGGTGCAGCAAACTGGAGTACAGCAAACATGATTGTTAAGGTTTGGTCTGAGGTCTAAGGATCAATAAAATCGAAGGTTTGAGGTTCAAAATGTGACAGTACGATGATCTAAAAAAGGTGAGCTGTCAATATCAGTGAAAGTTCACATGTGACCAACTGTACACAAGTCACGGGTTCATTCCCTCAGCCTATAAAAGGGAATCAAAGAGCTCAAGAAGAGTAGAAGTTGAATGAGAGATTAAACGTTCAAGTGAGCAAAAACAATCCAAAATTCAAAGTTGCTCAAGTGAGCTGAATTGAGAAAAAACAGGAAAAAAAGGGTTCATTAGTTTGCACTGAAGAAAAAAAGCTACAGCAGAGTCGAGTAAAGGATAAGTGCAAGGATCTAGGTTCTTCGTCTTTGACAAGTTATCTAGCTTGTAAAAGGGTTGTCTTATAAGCCAAAAATAAGAAGATAGTGAACTCACCTCTTGGATTGACTAAACTGATCATTAAGGGAAGACTGAATTCAACTCTCGATTATCAGTTGATAACGAGTATCTGAAGTAGTATAAATCCTATGTTGTTTATCTCTTTTCATTATTGTGAGCCTTTAGAACAGTTAGAAATTAATCATAACAGCAAAACAGAGACAAACTCACAAAGTTTGAGTCTCTGCTGCAGACTACCTCAGTAGTCTGTAAAAAACATCAGTGGTTGAAACTAATAATTCCGCTACGTTGCAATGATAAATTTTAATATAACCTATCCATCCCGTTCTCTAGGTTGAACCTGTGGATCTTACAATTGGTATCAGAACCTGACTTTTCAGACCTGACAATTTTGGAATGAAAAGGTCATATCTTTCAATTTATATCTGTAAAAAGTTTCTAACAATTTATTTTGTGGAAAAAGACCACAACGATTAGGGAGTCCCGAGATCTTGTTAAGATGTCCCTATCCCAACTGTACGGTGTGTTGTATACCTACAACCTGAAAGTTGAGCAGAAGAGACAAATTGATGAGTCCGGGAAGAAAACTCTAGCCTTCAAAGCTAAAGAGAAAATTCTAAAATCCATGGCAGAAGAGTGATACCTCCTCTATAAATGAACAAATAATATCAGAAGAACTTGCACTAATGGGAAAGAAATTCACAAAGTTGTTCAAAAGGAAAAAAATCAGGAAGAACTTCTCAACAAAGGCCAAAGAAGCAGAAAAAGAAGTCTGTTATAATTGCAGAAAACCAAGACACTTTGCTGCACAATGCAGATGACCTATACAGGAATCGTCTGCACAGAGGAACAAAAAGAAATAAAGCAAAGGGAACACTGGAAGAAAAAAAAAGGGTAGATCCTATGCTGCTAAAACATGGAGTGAGACACACTCAGATGATGAAGAAACAACCTCCAATTCTCAACTTTGTCTCATAGAAAAAAATAAAGAAAAACAACAGGTATTTGACTTTTCTAACTCAGATGCTACTCTAAAGGAATTAAAGGAGGCACTTCAAGAAATCTCTGAAACTTTTATTTGTCTCTGAAGGGAAAATAAAAAGAATCTCGAGTTGATTACAAATCTCAGAGAGAAATACAGTCTAGCATATGAAGAGATTAAGAGTAATATGAAAGTGGCTCAAAATGAGTTAAAGAAATCAAATGAAAAAGTAAAACTTCTCAATGCAGCAGTGGAAACACCACATTGAGAAATGCTCAGCTTCAAAATCAAATAGATACATAGAATGAAAAGACCCTGAACTTGCAGAAAATGTTTAACATGGGTCAATCCTCATATGATAAAATTGGCTTAGGTTATAAGGACTGGTTAAATAATCTCTCACATTGAAAAGTGATTGATAATGTCATCCCCAGTCAAAAAAGGCAAAGTAGACCTCTACAAAAATCTTGTAGAAGGGCAAAGCCTTTACTGCACAATGAGAGCAGAAGAGTAACGCCTCTACTGTTCAAACCCAAAGGGAATCCTTGAGCAAAGCATAAGATTGAAGCCACCAAAAGATCATACAAACCTTAGTATGTACCAAACTACTTAGTATGGAACAAAACTTCCAATATTGCATGAAACACAACAAGGTGCAGAAGGTCTGGAA